>NDXB01013339.1:190139-200496 GCA_002631895.1 Agapornis roseicollis | reverse complement strand
AGATTAAATTTTTTTTTTTTTTTTGTTTTTTTTTTTTTTTTTCCAGTTATTTTCTTATTTCTTTAAGACTATCAATCAGCCTCTGACATACTTACCTACATGTGCATTCCATATGTGCTTTCTTCCCTTCTGAAATGTGATTACTGCAGTATTTCTTCTCTTTCTGTCTTTCAAATACAGACTTATAGGATTACACACTGCTGCACTTTTCATTAAGATATAAGTCCTGATGTGATAGAATCACGACAAGGAAACATCTATCAGAAGCCAAGATTAAGACTTCAATTTATTTTTTGCTTTGCACTGAAGCTGGGATAAGGACTTTTGATGCTTATAACCTGCCCTCTGTGCACTGAAAATCACTCCAGTCTTGATTTTCTATGTAGAGCTTTCAGCCCCTCTACTGCTAGCCAGATTTAAGGAATTAGTACTGCAGGGGGTGATCTTTGTCGGATCTCTTGTTCCCGTATGGTGTCTATTAAGAAAGTGATCCACAAACTGTTAATGGTGTGGTGGTACTCTTGGCATAAAGCATAAGTCCAGGACAAATGCAAGGAGAGGAGATCCTGATGATACACTCCTGCTTCTGATGTGACCAGCATTGAAGCCTAGGTAGGAGGCTTCTTTAGACAACTACTTTTCTCCCTTTCCATCCTGACCTGTTTTTCACCTCTCAGTTTACTGTCCCTACAGGTATGTTTATGTAGCCATCTATAGGATTACATGCAGAATCAGATCTGTAGAAGGATGCTTTATCTTGCATTGCTCAAGTTAGAATTATACAATAGTATATATTCTAGAGGACATCTGAAGATCATCTGGTCCAATTTCATGGCTAACTTCAAAATTAGAGAAAGCTTTTTCAGGTTGTTCAGGACCTTGTCCAGTTGAATTTTGAAAATCTCCAATTTTCCATTTCTCGGGCTCTATTCCAGTGACTGAACACTCATTTGGAAGAATTTTCTCCTTCTATCTAGTCAGTTTTCCCTGCTGTAACCTGTGTTTGTTGCTGGCCATCTGTATGCTTCCAAGAAGAACCATAGTCTGTTTTCTGCATAACCACCCATGAGGTTGCTATGACAGCCTCTGTTCCAGGCTGAAGAAACAGTTCTCAGGCTCTGTCTGTATGTTAAATACTTCAGGACCCCAAGCAATAGCTGGGTCTCTGTAGAAGTTCATCAGTATCTTTCTTGAGCTTGGATCCCACACAAGCCCCCAGACATGGAGGTGGTGAATACAGACTATAACCACTTCCTCAACCCTTGAAGGAAGATAGCCTTCAGCTGCACTGACAGAAATGAAGAAGCAGTAAAATTCAGATGTGTAGAGATGCCCAGAAGTTTCCACTGAGACTTAATTCAAAACTTATTGAAAAATAACAGAATCTTTCCTGACTTCCCCCAGAGTTGTTAAATCCTCAATCCTGCATGCCCCAGGGATACTCTGCATGAATACATTTAAGTCAGAATAAAATGCAGCAAAGCAAGAAAGTACTTTATAACTGCTTTGATCAAAAAATAAAACAACTGCTTGTGAGACAGAGTGAGAAGTTCGAGGAGCTCTGGCTTTTCTACATGTTCCAGTCCAAGAATCTGCTAATCCCAATGCAGAATTAATTTTGTATGTTCCCATATAAGTCTCCACTTTCAACTAAATAAAAATTAGACTAGCCCTTAATTAATTTCAGTTTAATTAATCCTGTTTGTTCCTCTCTGCTTTGCTGGCAATATATCTGAATATGTGCATACTTGGTTTAAAAAGATATTGTCTACACAATTATTTTATCAACTGTCCACAGGCACAGAAAAACTGATTTAGGGTGAAGAGTAGCTAGGGGGGAGGACATGCATGGAGATAGTCCTCAGCTATGTTTAAACTACTGCAAAAAGATAGGCAGTAATTGTTTTCAAAATTGTACTAGAATGGTCTTAAATTACAACAGATGTCATTCATGCTGAATATTATTTCAAGGCTTCTTTTTTCTCATGAATCTGGATGCCAGTAGGCAAACGAGAAGAAAGATGTGTCTTAGAAGGATGAAGACAACAGAATCATGATGATCCTTTAAGAAATACTCTTTTTGGTACAGCTTCACTCTGCGCTGTGCTGCTTCTGGGTATGGCAAAGTAATGTGGCCACCATATGGTACAATGCTTGTCACACCTTGTGAGATTACAAACAGTTTTTCATTCACAAAATTTCTGAAATGTATTAGGGAAACTCAAGAGATCCATATGGTTGTGTGTCCCTCTTGCATGAAGCCTTTGAGTTCATAAATGGAAAGAGGAGAAAAAAATTTCAGACTTTGGCTATTTGGAGTAGGTTTGTTACTCACAAAGCAGCTTAGTCTAGAAACATTTATAATACTAGAATTTTTGAGAAACTCAGTAGTCTTCCATAAAGAGAAAGCAAGATGGCTTAGGAATAAGTCATACAGTACTAAAATTACCTGTTGTAAGCAGATTTGATTGAAAACTATAGAACTTATTAGAACTGCCATGATTAAAAAAGCCTTTGTCAGATTTCTGGTTCACATCAGCTGCAGAGTGACTCAAGCGTGACTGTAGGGGACTGAAATGGAGAAACAGGGTGTCTAATGGAACACCTGAAATAATGGGTTGGTATCTGCTATGTGTTATAATGATGTGATGCAAGAATAAAGAACAGTTCCTCACTGAAGAGCAGGAGAGATCAGCTTTCAGAATGGTTTAAGTATCATAAATGCCGTGCGTGGAGGCTCATTTTTCCCCCCGTGAAAGAGGCTTGTTTGGTAGAGCACACATAGGCTTCTGGCATTATGTTAAATCTGCATGCCCTTTGGTCATCTGATTAAGCACAGCAGAACCCAAGGTAGTAACTATTTAGGGTTTTCTGTGTGATGGACATGCAGTTTGCTATAATATGTACAGATGTTTTCTTAAAAGTACTGTGTGTTTTTAACTGCTACTTTTGGAATAGAGATAGGAAAAGAGAAGGAAGGAGTGGGAAAAGGAAGCTCTTTTTCATGATTATTAAGTAACTTCACCTTATGGATCCTGGATATATGAATGGCAATCCCAATATTAGTAATCTACCTCAAACACTTCCCTGTGCCGCTTCTTTAGTACAAAACATAGTGGAATTTTTCACTGCTTAGGAAGTTTCCTTGGTAAGAACTTTGACTTCCGTGCTTCTCAATCCTTGTGATCTACTTGTGCTCCTGATTTACCTATCAAATTGGATATTTTGTTCCTCTACAGCTGTTCATTGTATGTATTTAGTACAGGTTGGAATTACCTACTGTACAGCTGAAAGCTCTACAAAAAATATTCTAGATTTCTTATTATGAGTTCCCATTATATAATGCTTTCATATATGATGCTTTCAAATATTCCGAGACAGCTCTTATCTTTTCCAAATAAGTAATTTTAGTAAATCTATGCATTAATGATACTAATGCATAGAATACATCCGTGCAGAACTACTGGATGACCTTAATTATAATGACATTTACAGAATCATAGAATAGTTTGGGTTGGAAAGGACCTTAAGATCACCCAGTTCCAACCCCTGTGCCATAAGCAGGGACACCCCACACTAAACCATGCCACCCAAGGCTTCGTCCAACCTGGCATTGAACTCTGCCAAGGATGGAGCACTCACAACCTCCCTGGGCAACCCATTCCAGTGCCTCATCACCCTTACAGTAAAGAACTTCTTCTTTATATCCAATCTAAACTTCCCCTGTTTAAGTTTTGACCCATTACCCCTTGTCCTGTCACTACAGTCCCTAATGAAGAGTCCCTGCCCAGCATCCCTATAGGCCCCCTGTTTTGTTTTTCATGGTGCTTCAATCCTACAAACATCCATATACATACTTTCTTTGTATGAATATTTTTTTGAAATCAATAGGAATGGCTTCACATATGAAGTTACATTCCAGCTTGTGAATTTGGAAAATGAATGTGGAAAGACTGAAGCTGCCCAGGAGCAAGCAGTTAAAAACCACATATGGCCTCTTTGAAGAAGTTAAAGCTAAATTTTAGGGTTATTAAAATTATTTTTCAGATTAGAAGCAATGACTTCTAGAATAACAAGGAACAGAGATACAGAAATAGCTCTGGGGTATTAATGTCATTACTAGGTGAGTACTTAGAAGTATTTCAGAATTACAGTTTGTTCAAACAAAAATCTTTTCCCTTTCTCTATCCCCAAATATATCTAAATTTCAAATGTTTTTGTATGTTTCATTAAAAGCTGCTGTCCTCAGCACAGCTCAGAGTTGCACAGGTAAACCTCATGAGGCTATTACTTCCTTGGCAGACAGTTCAAAGACAAGATAGACTTTATTTCTTTGTTTCAAGTTAGACTGTTTTCACCTTTCATCTTGAAAAGAGATTGGAAAGCTGATAAATGTAACCCTCTGAAGGAGACATTTGTGAAACTTATTTTGCTCTAAAGCCACTGGAAGATTGCTTATTTTCAGAAGCATCATCACGTACCTTTTGAGGAATAAAAGAAACTGCACATGAAGAACTTAACATGACAGGCACTTCCAAAATTGTTTAAAGAAAAAACCTCCAGTTACAGTGATGGCAATTTGCCCTTTTACCATGCCTTCTCTTTTTCTGGTGCAAAGTTTTGCATATTACCTGCACTGGAACCCCAGTCAGTCATCCAACCGGAAGGACTCAACTCTGGCTCTACAGAACATTCCACAGTAGAGACAGCTGGAATTGAGGGAAGGACTTACAAAAGCCTCATGCCCAGGAGAACATCACAGCATCTACTGAACACCCACAGAGTGCCTAAGTGTGGCTAGGTGCTGCGATAGCGTATTTATCAGCAAGGCCATGGATCACAAGTAATTTTATAGAAATAAAATACATTAAGTGTTTCAGAAGCTAAAACATGAGAAGCAAGCACACAAAGAAAACCCAGAGATGCCCCCAGCCTCCACGGTTGATGCATGGGAATGATCACTTTCAGTACTGAGCAGTGGGGCAGACTCTCTTTACTTGGGAGGTACATTTAGTTCCTCAGTATTTTCCACTGGTTTTGCTTAAGTTCTGTTCTTACAGTTTTCTTTCAATGCTGTCTGCTTTTTGTCCTAAGGATGGATGAGTTAACCTAAAAGAATAAAGTCAGCTAGCTCAAGCCCTGAAAGTGATTTAGCCACAGCAATGCCACGTTAGCCAATCTCCCTTGCACAGAGGATACAGAGACAGATAAAGCTACTTTTTTGAACAGTGAATTAATTTCCATGATGCTACACCCTACTGTGACTAAAACTAATTTCCTCACCTCTACATTATATTTTATGGTTACGTGATCATTCATCTAAGACTACATCTGCAAAACCAGCTGCTGAGAGTTGGACAGGAGAAAAGTGGAGTTAAGCTGTTCAAAAGGTGAATCTCTTCACATGGGGGGAACTTCCCCTGACTCCTGAAGAAACAGTCTCCAATTCTGCCTTGCAATTGCACTTTCTTTGTGTTTTTTCCCCTGGCATTCTACATCATGACAACACAGAACACTGCAGACATTACACACTTTCATGTCAGATAGGGCTTAGTTTCCCTTTTTCTAATTAGGAGGAGTTGTCAAATACGTCATTGCACAACAGCATTCCTGTCAATTTTTAAGGGCATACCAAAGGCCAGTTACAACCAGCTCTGTAACAGGACTATTACAAAGCAAAGAATCCCTTGAAACAGTAAGTGCAAACTTTTAAAAATGGATAGCTTATTCAGGAAAAGCTTCAAGAACAAACAAAAGAAAATATTTCTGAGATTGCAATTTCTCAAGACAATTTCAGAACCCACCAATGGGTCTGCTGGTTCAAAATCTGTGATAAAGACTGATAAACCCCATACAATTTGAAAGAAATCAGTGATATGGAGTCTACTGATTTCTTGCTATTAAATCATCTCTGTCTTTAAATTTTTTTTAAACATAGAGCTGTATTAGAATCTTGAATAAGGAAGTATCTGCATAAAATTAAATTAAATTTGAGGGCATGAGACAACCTTAAGGCCACATCCCTCTCCTCAGGGATGAGGAGTTTCTGAGAACATTACTGCATTTGTATCCTTCAGGAAATGAGAACATTTAAGATATTAAAACATGGTGATAACAGTAAAAGAGGAGATAAGTCTTCCAGTATTTTATCCCTAATCAGGAGAGTTGAAGGAGTGATTCCACTTTGTTCAAAACACCTGACATAGCACAGGACTGTAGATATCAACTAACTCAAGCGAGGTGGGTATAGAGACATGCCAGACTGATTGCTCTTCTGAAAAATGCTTTCTCTGAAGTGTTTCAGTTTAAATAATACATTGGTTTTCAGGAACAAACCATGCACTATAACGCTGCAGGAACTGGAACTGCAGGTGTTGACCTGACCTATTGAAAGATATTGCAATGAACAACAGAGGTTTAGAGCCTAAGGCCTCAGATTGGAATAAGTGTGCTATGGAACTCTATACTGAGAAAGGTGATAGCTGGAGGCTTAAATGGGGCGCCCTGAAGAAGACCATGAGCAGGGTCAGTGAAGCCATTTATTTGGGAATTATCACTATAGACCAACATTCATTACAGGGTAGAGTAGACTTGCCACTAGTTTGGCTATTCAAACTCTCTGAAGGATAGCAACACTTGTAAACACTCCCCTGCCTTGTGATCTCAGCATGCCATCAGTGTAAAAGCACAACAGGAGACTGCCCTGCATGATCTGCCTGTATGGTCCATGAAAAGCGGTGTTACAGAAAATCCACAAAGCACTGTAACTGTATCAGTGAGTCTTCTTTAGAGTTTTATAGACTTGTAACAGATTTTGGTATATCAATTCCAAGCCATCATTTTAACAAAACTTAGGAGAATTCCTCAGCAGCTTTTTTCTCATCAAAACATTCTTTCCAGGACTGTGAACTCTGAAAGGTTGATTAGATTACATGGTATAGATGCACTTCCCACCTTTATATCTGGAACAAGAAACTCTTACCATAAAATAAGATTTAAATACATATGAAGTGGTGGATGCAGCTGCCAACATTTCGTTACTAATTTTTACTTTGGAAACGAACCCAAACCACCTGTGTTTGTAACAACGCATGCCCCTCCTAAAACCATCAGGCTAGCTGTAACTCAGAGCTGAGAAATGCGGTGATTAAAAAAGCAATAAGCAAGAAGATTTACAGAAGACTAGATGTAATATAGTGTGAAGATGGAAAAGCAACAATTTATGTAACAATCTAACAACTCTGTTGAAAAGAACTTTGTTAGCTTTCCAATGCCTGATGTTGTAGAAGATGTAAAATACAAAGTCTTGCTCTTTGATACTCATCATCTGATTTCACCAAGAATCATTAGCAAGCATGATCACATTATAAGAAAGAGCTTTGTGAGGATGAAGGCAAAAGAAACTATATTCTCCGGTCCTTGGTACTGAAATGTTTTCACTGGGTATGACTGATTTTGCAAGAACAGGCACTCAGTGTTTTAAAAAATTCCATGCAGAAGACTATACCTAAACATAAACTCTGGTACTCACTCAAAATACAATTATGATTCCATTTAGTTTACTTTTTCAGGATGTTTTTCACTACTTCATCCTTAAAGGCACTAAATGACTAATTCTGCAGATTTTATTGCGACTCCTTGGACTAGTCAAGGAAAAGAAAGCTCCCAAAAATTATCCCAAGCATGATACTCTATGGAGTCAAAGTTCCTTTTACTGCAATGGGCTTTGGATCAGAATCTGAAAACCAAACTATTCTCTTCTAGAAAATTCATAGTTTTGTAACTGTTTTTGTTACTTTGATCTGATCTTGACTCAGATCCACAAACATTTTCCTGTGGAGGTACCCACATATTTTGCAGATATCTGTCTCTTAATATAATTCCAGAAGTTTCCTGTATTATTTTTTTTTTTTTTGCTCTTCTATACTAAAGGTGTCCATTTAATTGAAATGATGGTCCAAGCAAGTATCTATCATTATAGTTATGTTCATGCATGAAACTTGATTTTCAGAAGTAGCTAAGGCTACTTGGGAGCACTGATTCCTTGTGCTGTTCAGCAGCCAGAGGATTTGAAAAGTCCCTCCCCTGAAGCCAACGTTACCACAACATTAACATCTTAAATAAGGCAATGGCTAGAAGCTCCACAGCATCACCTTTGAAGGGAGCCTTAAAATCTTGCTGTATTGCAAAAGCAGCTCAATAAGATATTTTTTAGAATATACAATCTGCTCACTGAATGAACACAGTTTATGTTATCTGGGAATGTCAATAACATAGACATAGATTATCCAACACAATTTCTACTGGTTTGTGTACAAGGGATTCAAATCAGAATTCAAAGGCAATATAAGGTGATTAAATTCTGTTATTTAGTCACAACCTTAGCAAAGCCAAAACTCAGTTTGCTGACAAAGCAAACTTAAATACAGTTTAATCACAAATTGAACATAAGTAAACTGTTGGATTTGGAAAGAACATGTTCCTGTGCTAGAAACGACAAACTCCTAATAAGAATTAAAAGTGAATACAACCCCCTGAAATAAAATGCTACTGAATATTAGCATTTACAGCTAAAAGTATCAGCAACAGCCTGCACAGATGCAACCAAAGAGCAGCCATATAGAATTCAGAACCACTGAGTCTCTCACATGAAGAACATAACACACTTCACATCTCTGATTCAAGATCGGGGATAATCTGCATTATAATTTCTGAACACATTTATGAAATACCACAGATATTTTCACAGAGTGTGTTATTCAAAAGCATTCATTCAGAGCTTCAATTAATGTACAGACATGTCAGCAACACAAGTCCGTAGCATGCACATGCATTTGGTGGACATGAAGGTTCTTGCATTTTTGCCAAAGGGAGAAAAAAAACAAAAGCCCCACAGCAAATAGATTATCTATCTCAAATTGCACAGTGGGATTAACTGAAAAATGAATAATAATGAAATAAAAGGTTCAGACTTGCTGCCATTGGCCAAGTTAGCTTTCAAATCCAAAGCTGTCTTAGAATAGTTTGTTATTCCAATTCACAGAACAAACATCTATAAGTAATTCTCCCACACACACCATTTATGCCTTATGGGGAAGGCTTTTCTCATGAACAGGTCCAATTAAAAACAAATGAGGAAGTAGGAAATTAGGGTCAGAAAACTAGAACAGAACAAGGCAGAAGACACTGTGATGTAGACTCCAACCCAATAAAGTTATTTTTACATGGACCTAAACAAACATTCAAGGACTTCATCACTAAGTTTACTGGGAGATCAAAACCAAAAAGACCTTTTGTCAGGCTGCCACAGGCAGCTTCCAACCTTATATGAATCCTGAGTCACACTGCTGTTGGAAACTACTCTGCAACTGCTTTCAGAATCCTAATTTTGCCAAAAGTCTGGGACCAGTTTCCCTGCAAGAGCTGCTGTTCTCACTGCTACAAGAAAATAATTTCCTTGGCTAATTGCAAGCATCATATTTTCCCAATTCTGGTATTTTTTTGGCTACATATCAATCTGCCACCTTCCCTCTGACTACTGAAGGTAATATTACCCATTTCAGCTTAACAGCAGTGCAAGCCAAGGAAGGGAATCTGAACTAACAACACAGTGAAGGCTTTTGTTCAAAAGTTATTTATACTGTGGAAAAAGTATGGCTCAGTCCCATAACCTTTGTATAGGGGGATATTTCGACATCTTCCTTTTGAGTACAGATAATCTCTTTCACTTCAAACAAACAAAAAAGAGTATAATAAGAAACACTAGACAGGAATATTAAAAGTTTGGAATACATTACAGTCACTTTCACACATAACCTAAGGCGATATTCGTTATGTAATGAAATCCCATGACTTCTTTGCATTTAAACATCTCTGCTGTGGGAATGCTTATGAATGATGAACACAATGCGGGCCAATATTAGGCATCCTGATTCAAGGAGAAAGAATTGCCCAGAGAAATTTGAATCAAACTGTAGAGTCAAAATCACTGCTAGATAATTCAGTTAGTTTGTTAATATCTCTGAGAAGCCTTGACACAGACTCACCTCACCTTCACTAGAAAGGTAGGAATGGCTACACAATATTCGGATTTTTCTCCAGCATCTGGAACACAATCCAAAAATTGGAGAATCCACAAAATTCTTTGTTAGGAGGGGAAAAATAAATTGGCTTTAATTGTGTTTAGCTTAAATCAGTTGTATTCTTTTTGAATCCTTCTTTCAACCTCCTGTAAGGATAGCAATTATAAAAATGCAAGTCATGAGCCAGCATTCCAGCCAAGTCCTGGCAGCTGCTTTTCTGTCCTTGGGTCTCATACTTGGCTTTTAGAGACAAAGTCTCTTTTTTTTTTTTTTTT
>NDXB01013339.1:168426-190038 GCA_002631895.1 Agapornis roseicollis | reverse complement strand
ATTTGGTCAAATATTTAGCTTTTAAAGACAAATTTTTTTTTTTTTTTTTTTTTGTGGTGGGGCAGGTCTGCAAAAGGGATTTTCTGCATGCCCCAGACCTTGAATTCAGCTTCTTTGGCCAAGCCTGGGAGCTTATGAGCCTGACCCCTCCCCCCTGCCTTTTGATTTTTTTCGTTTCTTCTCCTAAGATCAGATTTCTGACACCTGAATAAAATACCTTCCTTGGAAGCGAATACTCCAAATTCTGCCAGTGCTTGCAGTATTCTTGCTACTATACCTTTGGAGATCCATGGCTCTAAGAAATCCACTTAGAGAAAACTGGGCATGTACCACAGGAACAGTAGCAGGGGCAGGAGCTACAAAGCCTGTAGCTCTGCAAAATGTATCTCCTGAGCATTCCCATATTTATTTTTTAATCCTCTTCCATTAATTATAATGGTAACCCCCCCTGCTTACTTTCTTCAGTCCCACTTCCTTCCCAAAACCTATTTTTCTCACTCTGATGGACTTCTACAATGAATGATTATGGCCATTCCACCCAAGCCTGGATGCCCTATTCAGAGTTACAAGTAGCAGCCTCTGGGGCACCCAGCAAATAAAACCTGAAAGTGGTGAGTGACTTTGCATCACCCTCACATGCACAGTGTTGGTCTGGACAGATACAGCACTGAAGCAACGCACAGAGGCATTGACCAAATGTATCATGTGTATGTAGTACTTCTAACACATGCAAAATACATTACTCATTAGAGGAATGCCCACCTTTCTGGATACTTGGCTGCCTGGCATCCAGGAAAGCAGCCAGTTGGCTTTTCCCCATATATTCATGACATGTTACATACACTTTCTGCAACAGATATGTGCCCTCTGGATATTCACACTGGATACAAAAGTGCCTTACTAATTTTGCCCCTTTGTATAATATAGGAATTCCCATGCTGCATCCTAGCTGTAGCTGACAGGTCATACTACCTCTTTGAAATGTAGACTTGGGGCCCTGCTGGCTTACCAAGTTCTGTAATTTTTGCAGTTCTTTCGAGTTAGATCATCCTATTAAACAGTTCAAACATGTGAAGCTCTGCCTGTCACCAAGTAATTATATCCAGTGTTCTGAAACAAAGCAGTCTTAAACCACTGCTCTGTGGCCATGGGAAGAACTCTATAGTAAGCCATCAGTGTCTCTTGAAAATGTGCTACTGCTTGCCAAGTAGGTGCACAGAGGCAAAAGTCAAGTGTGACTGAAAATATAAATGCAGCAATGGTTCTCTCAGTTTTATCATCATCACCAATATTGCCAAAGTCTGTAAAAATTGTTTGTCAAATACTGAGAAAGGGAAAACTCTTAGGATGTGAAAAATGGAAATCGAGCTTTCTGGGAGATCACACTGCATGCTAAAATACAGAGTTGTTGCAAATATTTATGGGAGGGAAGCCCTGGGAATGTCCAACACTGGTGAAGTTATAGAAAGCCAAGTTTTCAAGGGACATTGGGGTTGTATTTGCTTGTTTTGGGAGGGTTGTTTGTTTTTAAGCATGCACCTCAGTAGCTGCCAGGAGATTAAGAAATGGATCAAACCCAATTAAAATCAATGGATAACTTCACAATTGAAATTCTTCAGTTTAGACCAGGATTTACATCTTAATTCAGTAAAGCTTTTAAAGTGTAAGTTTAGCTTTTCCAGGAGAAGTTTCATCATTTGTAGCAAACACCTAAGGTGATCTTGCTGAACTGGAAGTAATGCTAAGCTATATGCTAGAAAGTGCCATGGTTTAAGTTCAGTCAATAATTCAGAACCATGCAGCCGCTCATTAACTCCTCCCCTTTTTCAATCGCTGCTCCTGGAGGGATGGAGAGAACTGACAGAATGTAACTCCCACAGGTTGAGATAAAAACAGTCCAGTAACTAAGGTATAACACAAAACTACTACCGCTACCACCAATAATAATAAGTGAAATTATTATTTATTTAAATAAAGGAAATTAAGGGGAGAGAATAGAGAACTAAAAGGGGAAAAGAAAACAATCATGAGTTATGCACAATACAATTGCTCACCAGGAGTCCTTGATCAGAGTAAGCATTACTTAGCAACAACTAAAAACATCAGATTGCTGTTCTCAGGCGAAAGTTGAAAATACAGCACTGCGCCAGCTAATAAGAAGGAGGAAAAATGACTGCTACAGCTGAACCCAGGACAAGAGGACTGAAAAGATATGCAATCAGTTTGTACACTGTGTAACAGCTACATGATGCTAAAGAGCTCTGCAGCCACTATGTAATGTGAACACTTTCACTGCATTGGTTAATTCTTCATGATCAGCTTCTACAGCTGACAGATCATCCACCAGGCTGAATCATGGACAGGGCAGGCAGAAGCTCAGGAAGCCATTCAGACACTTCCATGTAACTAAGTTTTTTGTAAAACCCAAGACTGTGGTGGTTTAACCCCATCCAGCACCTATGCACCACATAGCCACTCACTCACTAATTGGAAGGCTACAAGTGAGAAACTCCTTGGTTGAGATAAAGACAGTGTAAAGCAGAAGCTGTGCATGCAAGCAAAGAAACTCAGGGAAGACAAATGCTATCTCTCCCAACTTTATCCCCTTTCCTACTCCCCCAGCTTTATACACTGCGCCTCACTATATGGTACAGGATACTCCTTGGCTCAGTTGGGGTCAGCTGTCCTGGTTGTGTCCCCTCTCAATTCCTTGTGTACCCCCAGCCTCCTCGCTGGTGGGGTGAGCAGCAGAAGAGCCCTTGATCCTGTGTAAGCTCAGCAGGGCGGCTTTCCTGGACCTAAGGTATCAAAGTACATAGGGTAATTCGGCCGACCCTCAAGAGAGGATGGGAAGCGGTCAGTAAGGGAGCGGAAAACCCTTCTCCTTACACAGCCGGACTGAGCAGAGAGCCCGCCCAGCGGTCACAGCCTGCCCAACACCGCCACCTACCGGCCGCGGAGGAGCGCACCGCCCCGCACCAGCGGAACGGACAGGTCAGTTTCAGCGGCTACAACGTCAGGAAACGGCCACTGGAGATTTCCATGAAGCCGTTGCACTAAATAAAGAACCCGTGGGTTCAGCAGTACACGAGCATGCTCTTGCCACAGAAGCCGTTTGGAGCTCTATGGCCAAGCCTGAGAACCACATTACACCAGAACCACATTACACCTTTGCACATTGCCATTGGTGAATTCTTACCCATTGGTGAATTCTTACCTCCTTCTATGTGTACAATTGGAATGATAGTGACTACAGCATAGGTTAGTATAAAAACCTCAAGTTACACGTGCTGTCCTTGAAACGGGACTTACTGAGAGCTAATAGGATAGAAGATCTTAACCTTCCAAAATTAATTAACTTTCTAAAATACAAACCAGTTGTATTTGTAAAGCAGTCTGAGAAGTCGCTATGGATTAAAGCTACCTGAATTTCTCAGTCTAGTAATACATTATTAATAGAAACACAATTAAAATTCAAGGTGCTATTAACCTTGCAGTTTTGGAAACATATGGTTACCAGCCCAAAGAATTTCTTGTACAATTACAGGGAGATAAGGAACCAGTAACACTGAAGATAGATAGATCACTACTAGTACACTTAGACTGAGGTTTTACTTGAGCTCTACTTCATTCTTATATGGAACTTCCCATTAAACGCTTGACCTCCTCTTGAACATATGCATACATCTTCAGAAGCACGTTATGACTGCACCATCCTTTGCTTAACACAAACCAATCCTACTAGGTGAAGGATAGGAAAAATAAGGGCTAAATAAAAACAAAGCTAGTTTTCTGTAAAAAAAAAAAGCCAAGGTCTCTCAAATATAGCTGGAGTAAGGATGTTATCCCAGTATAAGGTAAAGATTAGTTCGATATTCATGGCACGCTTTACCTTAAAAGAAGTCTAACAAATCTAACAGACAGGGAAGAAAAAGAATTTAAGTCTTCTGTTCAAGAAAAATTAATCACTACCAGCAGCATACATGAGCAGGAGTATAGGCTTTGGGACAGCAGGATAACAGTAGTTGTTCCCTTTTTTTTGTGTAAAAGTGGGAATAAATTGCATGTTATCTATGTTGCACAGGAATCACTGCACAAGAAATGAAAAATTTTAAAGGTCAGGAAAGTCCTTAAAAATCCAGCTGTATTTAGAAATGGCTTTAGTTACCAAAACTACTGATACATCTATATTTTTACTGATTTCCACTAGAGCCTCTTCAGTGTGTACATAAACCTATTTTACTCAACCTGTTCCCATAAGTGACACCATAACTTAGTTTCCGATTCAGAAATGAAAATGAGAGAAAAATACTGAATCCTGTCAGAATGGAAGTAATCTAACAGAAAAAGATCCTGTCTGGATGCTTCCAGAGGGGGGAACAATTACATGACAGGAGACCCTGCATACATTGAAGCGCGAAATGATCTGGAATGGGAACAAACCAGAACTTTCTCACAGAAGTATATTTTCTTTATCCTCCTCCACAGGTTTTCTTGAGCCAACAATACTTATGGCAACAGTTTGTACTAAATTCCTCACAGAAACTATTTTGCACATGGTTACTGTCAAACAAGTGCCTCTGAGACAATTCACAGTCAATTACATACAAGATCTTAAATGGGTTGATAAAATATCTCCATTAACTCTAATTATACATCTATCTGAACACACTTTCAGTCTTACTGGCGGATGCAACTAGTTACAATCATTGTCTTTCACCAAAAATAGCCTTAATGCACATGCCCATTTATATCTAGAAATCTGAAATATATAAGGAACCTTCATAACAGCATAAGAATAATCCTTGCCAGATTGTATTACGCTTTTAAAAATAGAATACAAGAACTTTGCATTTCCTTTGAACTGCCTCCAGTGCAGAAACTAAGAAGGTTTTATTTCTGTTTTTCAGTCTCTATTGTGACCCTTCAAGCAAAAATCACATAGCAAAGTATATTTACAGACTGAGTAAAAACAAACAACAAATAATTTCATTAAGACTGGATTCATACCATTGACTTCAGGGAGAAAACTCATGAGCACAAGTTAATGTAAATAAGTTTAGAATAGCAGATTTAAAACAAGCAGGGTTTTTTTTTTTTTTGCATAAGGCTGTATTTTTTGCATAATAAAATTCCAATATAAAATGACAAATTTACCATGCAGCCTAAGACAAAAAGCATACCACTGTGTTTCAGCAGCTCAGCAGTAGCACAAGGTCTCTTACTTTTCCACAAGAAATAAGCTATTTCAAGTCCCATTTTTACCATGATACTGTTTGTGTTTGGGAAATTATAAAACAAAGACCATTATACTCCAGAACTTGTTTGTAAAGATTTGCTTTCTGTACTGTATTCACACATCATTTTATTTTCTGAAGGCACTGTGCTACACTAATGCCATACAGGTGTGATGGCTCAAACATGTACTACGTATTTTTGGTATTCTAACCTCCATTTCAGAAGGACACAGCCATAACCAGCTGTGGATGATCCAGATCTGAAGGAAAAATATATCCATTCTCCATTTTTAACTGTCACTGGCCTGCTGGCCTTTGCTTGTCTGGGATAATTAAATCTGGTAAGCAGCTTGAGTCAGCCAAGCTAACAGTAAAGTGAAAGGAAGGCTGCTTCTCACAGGGTTTGTGTTCAGTCGTACAAAGGTCAGGCAATGGCAGCCTTAGCACCCATCATACCACCAGTGGGCACACAGACAAGAAGCGATATTAAACTCTGCATGAAATACTGAAAGCCCATATTTTTTCCCTCCAAATCTATGGTATGTGGGCCAGCATAACTAACCATTCAAATTATCATCATCATCTTATGCCATCGTTGCTCAGCTATTACAGAGATTGAAGCTGCCTTTCAGGAAGTACTATAAATATATAAAAAACCTGCTCTGCCTTTTACAATCTAGAGACAGGAAACAATAGTATGTATTCATTCCTACATAGATAAAACTGTGGCAAAGAGAGATTAAGCCATCTACTCTCTGGGGGCCTAAACTGGAAAGAAAACTAAGGCCTCTTGAGACAAAGCTAATTTCTTTATCACTAAGAGCATGCCTATTCTTGTTGGGTTCTACTAATGAATGCAGGAGATTTTCAGTTGTATCATTTGGCCCTAGTTAGTTTTTTGTTACTGCAGCCAAGCAGAATGGAGAAAAGGGAACTTTCTCAGCCTCCTGGAATTAATCAATATAAGATGAATGGAAAACAGAAAATTATTAAATCTGATGACAGTGTAATGTATACACATTTATACTTTGGAGATCTAAGCCCCTTTTGAATTCTCAGCTCTCCCTCAATGCTCATTTTCAATTCTAAACTTTAAAAAGCAGCAGAAAATGTTGCTTGATATTGAAAGATTTTTAGCTGTATATGTAAATTTTAATATGAAAGTGTTCAGATTGAAAAAGAAAGGGGGGGGGGAGGGGAAGAAAGAAGTAAAAATCCCCATAATAAATAATTCCCCAGTTATTACCTTGATTACTAGGGTTTGGATTAATTTGAACTAAGAAGTACTTTGAGCATTCTCAGTTAAGCCGGCAACAACGGAAAGCCAATAATAACAGGTAATGATAGATCTTCTTTGACTTAGACATTCTGTCTACTCTGTCTGCTTTACAGACTGTAATTGCTGACTTTTTCATCACGAGGCCATCACCGATCCTTATTTTTCATCATTCCTGGAAATGTGCATTAACACACTAAAGCCTCCTAAAAGCTTGAGGCAAATCTCAGTGTTCCAAGCAAGTCTGCCAATGAATTTCCATTTACTCACATTCTTTAATTCCAAAAGGTACTTAAAACATTTAATCAAGACTTTTTTAATCTTTTTTTCTCCACAGTGCTTCTCTGAATACAATCCTTCTTCCTCTAGTTGTAGAAGGCATGACAACATGTTTAGATACATGATTATTAGTGAACCTAGTAGACTGGCATATCTATCCTGATTTTCTTAATTATTTATCATTCCATGACTCATTAATGCACAAAGGTTGTAGACACCAATTCTTAAGTTGCCCATTGCTGGCACAGTGCTTTGTTAGAAACCCCAGGAGAAGAAGGGGGTGGGCATCCCCCACCCCTCCTTTAAAACAAACTGCTTCTGACACTACTGAGAACTGCTGCCCCTTCCACTCTAACTCCCACCACTGCTAACACAAACAGCAGCAGCAGCAAAAACCTTCAGACACCAAGACTTGGTCAGTAGGAACAATAATAATTCAGCCATTTCATCAGCAAACAGAAAACACAAAGAAAATTAAATGCGTAAAACCTACAAATGTTTGATCTTTGTCAAATGGCTCTAGACTCACCTTAACTCTGCTATAAGGACTGGAAATTAGTGGGAAAAAAACCCTAGCTTCTTCATCTCCAACAATTTACTCTCAGCAGTAATTCACAAATCAGGTGTTTTCCTTGTTCTGACAGCATTGTTAACCCCATTCAATGTCCTAATTATACAAGTGGCACTCAAAAACCAACATCCTAACTCTCAATCATTCTGTGTGCAATGGTCTCTGGACAGTTTGTCTACAATGAAGACTGAAAACAGAACTGACTTGTTAACACTGCACATGCCTACAAGCTGCAAAAGCAGAGCTGCTGCTCACAATTTAAACAAAAAAAAATGGCTATTGACTTTTCAGAATACTTCAAAACACAAATATACTATGCAAGATGCATATGGAGTTATTGCATATTCATCTGCATGATTTCAAATGTTTAATCTCCTTAAAAGCTAAGCCAAATCTTAATACCCTTTTGTTCAAATAGATTGCTACTTTGCTAAACAGAGTAACTGAATGGCTTATGGGCTCAATAGCAATACTGAGTGTAGGAATTGTGCAATACAACGTTCTTTGCACCCGTAATGCTGGTGACAGGATTTCGCACTGACTAACAAATACACAAACTAATTTCTCCTTTTAGTCTGTAAGCCCATATTGATAAAGTCTCCCAAATAGCTCAACATACCCATTTTAGTTATACACATCTTTATGGGCTTAGAATAGAGGGCTTAACATTGGAGGTGATAGATACATTAAAGATCAGGAGGGCTTTGCAAGCCTGAGGCACTTAAAATTGCAAGCGAGTAATGCCTTTTCTTCCTGGCTTTGCTTCCTTCAGTTATGAAGTGCTTCCTTTGCATTTTGTCCCAGAGTCTGGAATTCTCATCACTAACAGACTCACCCCAAGGATAAACATGTATAAAATAAATATAAACAAACTCAGTCCAAACTCAGCAAAGGATTTTTACTGAAGACAGACCTTCTTACCAGAGAGAGAACTAGATTTACATTTTGGGAGTAAAACATGAGGGGTTTTGTGCTTGTTGGTTTGGTTTCTAGGGGTTTTTTAAAATAATAAAAGACACGGAAAGAAGGTTTAATCCTCCTTTTTAGCTCCTATAAATATTCTGCTACCTTATATTTAAAGTCAGTACTTTTCCATGGTATTTTGAGAGTTCATGTGTTATGATACTAACTGCTTCAGATGCATTTGCTTATGTTCATTTCTAAATAGACAGTGAATGCAATTAGCAGTTCTACCTAGTTAGCATCAGCTATGTTACAATACTATTTGATACTATGCATTTCAGAATGTTTACTTAATTGTACTTAAGAAGCCCAAACTCTACATTGTCCAGCTCCATAGCAATAAACTGTTCTGCCCCTGCCTGCTGGGCAGCCTTAGGAAGGTTACTGCACATCACTGGACCACAGCTATTCCAGCAAAAACAGGGATGCTGATATGAGAACATGATGAAATGCTTTGAGACCTCCATAGGACAGGTTTCTCCTGATTGGTGGGTATTCACTAAGGATGAAGATACACTACTTGTGCCTCAGACTGAAAGACATTTATCACAGAAAAAATTATTATTCTTGAAGGGCTCATTACTTTTGTGGTTTTGAGGTTTTTTAAGCATCTTAATTGATCCATTTGCTGTTCAAATGTCAAACCACTTCTAAAATACTTAATGCATAGTGTCTGACTCCATCTGTTCATAAAAATACCATGTTTTCATTTGTTAAAGCTAATAAGATATTACTAACATTTGATTTTATTTTACTATTATTACCAGTGCTCTTATAGTATAAGACATAAAAGTAAGAAAACTAAACTCATACTAATCCATGTGACTTTTGTGCTGAAAAAACCCCACAAAACCCACATCAAATCAGAAACAGACACTTTGCCCATGCTTGAGAAAAGCCAAAACTCTTTAAGAATGACTTTTGATTAATCAGACTTGCAATTAAAAACATCTATGCCAAGAAAACATGCAAGTGCGGAGACAGACCATACGCCCAAATCCAGTAGCTGTACAGTGAACAAACTAGACTAAATCTGGACATGATCTGTGCTGATTCAGCTACTTTGCCACCAATGACAACATACACTTACTAAATATTTGGCCACAATTAACATAGAGGCTCAATTTGTTGAGCAGCCTTCTCCGCAGAGTTGACCAGCACTACAACAAAACTGATTTAAGAGTCAACAGTGTTGAGAAGGAACTGAGAGGAGACTTTGGAACAAGCCCTCAACTACAAAAAAAGTGTTAAGAACAGTTTAGGAACTGCCTGGGTAAGCAGCAGCTTGGCAGAGAAGAATGTTGGGGTCCTGGATTAAGACAAACTGAAGGGGAGTTAGCAGTGAGCCTTTGCCATGGCAAAGTTTAACCATGTAAATAAAGCCATAGCCATCAAGCAGCAGGAAATGACTGTTCCTCCTTACATGATGATAATAATTCTGCCTGGCACATGTGAAACTGCATCTGGTCCTGGAATACTATGTCCAGTCCCGGAACACCTTGTTACAAGACAGGGAGGGACAAACCAGACAGCCTAGCAGAGGCCAAGAAGTTTTGGGATTGGAGCACATGGCCTGCAAAGGCTGATGAAGTGGCTGCTTTCAGCTTGGTAAACCAAGGGCTACAGAGCTATCTGCAGTTGTCACTGTCTAAAGTGGGTGGGCTACAGAAAAGCTGGAGATAAACTGCCTTTTAGGGGCATAGTGAAAGGACAAGACACAATGATCACAGGTGGCAGTAAGAGGAATTGTTATTGGGTATATGAAAAAAAAATAAATCAGAATGAAACTGATGAAGTGCTGGAACCTGTTGCACAGAGAAACTGGAATCTCCGCCCTCAGAGACTTTCAAAACAGGACATGGTCCTGAGAAACCTGCTTTAACTTAAAAAATGGCCCTGCTTTGAGCATGGAGCTCAAGGTCTGGAAAGCCTTCACAAATCACTTCCAGCCTAAATGTTTTTAGTGTTCTGTGATTTCTAAAGAGGGATTAGATTTAAATAAAAATACATATACAAGAGACCTTTGAAATGCAGTCATAACATTGCTGCTTTAGCTTTCTGGGAAATAATAAGAGCCAATTAAAACATACAGCCCTTCACTGTATGTGAACTTAGAATGACCAAGCATACTTCTTTATAGGTAAATAATCACTGGAATTCTTTCAGAATACAGCGTATCCAGCTATTCTAAGAATCAGAAATACTAGAGCACCTTTCTTTTAAGCCTTCTTTTCATCTCCTGATGGAAAATCCCAGTAGACCCTGTTCATAGCCTAAAATTTACAAAGGAAGAAAACTTCTAAGAACAAAACAAGATAAAACTAGAACAGAGCACACTCAATGTATGGAATTATCATGACATTTCGTTAAGAACTTGTTTGGCAACCTGGCTGCCTAGCTCCCTAGAATAGATGCAGTTCATTGGGTCCTCATTTGTGTTACACCAGGATGAAAAGTAAATGTCAGCTGAGTGGAATGCTGGCTGAGAACTCCCCTGCTGCTAACAGGGAGTGAATGCACCCCACTTAGAATTCCAAGGGATGGGAACTACCATCTTCACTTTTCCTTTACATATGCAATGCTATTTTTTAAAAGAATGACTTCGTATCATTTTAGAGGAGGCAGATGTTCCAGATCCAGGCAAGAACATTGCTTCAGGACAACAGATTCTGCCAGGATCGACAAACACAGGTTCTTGGTCATATACAAGTTATTTTATAATCTGGGCATGGTACATCCCATTTCCTATAACCAGGATGGTAGGGCTCTTGCACATACCAGGGCTGAAAATTGTATTGTGGGTCCATTTCCCACTTTCTTTTGCACTAATGAAGAAAAAAAAAATTATTTAAGTTATATATGGAAAACCTGCAGAGCATTTATGTCTGTTCCTTACCCTTCCATATGAGTTTTTAGGGCAAAAAGGCACAGTGTTTGAGAGAAGTGCTATATGAAAGCAGAAACCATAGTGTGTTTGGTTTCTTCATAATTAAAACCTACCCAAGTTCACTTTCTGATAGCAGATTTAGAGGAAATATTTTTTTTATTAACATGACAGTGTGCTCCTGGTTTCGACATCAATTCTTACTTTGACTAAAAACCAACCTCTTTATCATCAGTTCATTCAAAACCTTTACATTCATCAGACCAATGACTTGTTGAGAGTGATCTGCAGAAAATTCATTAGTTTAACAGGTTTATTTTTATTACACTTTGATTCCTAAACTAAGAGTGTTTTATCAGCATGTAGTAAGTAGCTGCAGTTAAGTAATCAGAACTAAAAGGGTTATTGCTGGTATGTAACACAGGAAATTAGTCAGATTTGTATGGCTACTGTGCCCAAAGCCACTGCTAATAATAATGTTTCTACATTCCAGGACATGAAAGTAACACAGCAATGTAACAATGTAGTGCAGTACATATATATTATTGGGAACTATGTGTATCATTTGTGATAACCAAAAGACTAAAGCAAAACAACCCTTCCTATAAAAAAAATCTTTTATCTTAGCTTTGTAGAGAAACTATTTTAGATTACTGTTCTACAGGATCTATAAACAATTATGGCTAAATGTCCTATGCTATGAGAGCGTTATTTATGCTAAAAGCTAGTATTTGTATTAGTTTATTCCTGGGACTCTTCTTCACAGATGGAAACAATGAATAGAATGTAAAGTAACAGTGAAGTGCATTCACCAAGCCATTGCCATCTCTCAGATGTCTCATCAGTTTGCATAAGCCTCCTGGCAGGCAAAATAAATTTGGGATATTGCATTATGTGAGTCAAGAAGGGGATAAACACATAATAGAAGAGAACATAGCAGGGAATATCAGGGCGACAAGAGGAAACATATTGCTAAATCAAACCTCCAGACTGATTAAGATTCCTTATTAAAAAGGAACTCATTGCCAGCCATGGTTGTAAAGTGTAAATATAAAAAGAACAAAACAAACTTGAGGCTGGGCCTCAACAGGCTCAGTTGATTAAGAGGAAAAAAAATGATAATAAAAAAAAAATTGAGTGTTTTTACAGTGCAGTATTGACAGAATACTTTTTTATAAGTCTTAAAGAGGAGATCGTGTGATTGTGTTTTGTAAGGGATCTTTACATCAATATATTTTCAATTTAAAAGGGTGGGGAACTTGTACTTGATCGAGTTCTCCATATATATCACCCAAAAACCAACCAACCTTGGATTTTTTTCTGGGCAATTAACTAAAAGCTGTACAAATTTCTTTTTAAATTTAATTATTTCTAAAGATTTGTGGAAACTAGTTTTTGGTCATAGGTGCCAGAATTAGTGCTGTGTGTGAAGGGGAACACTGAATTATCTGTAGGTAGGTCAGGAGATGGGTAGTGTGGAGTGAACCAGAGCAGTAAGTGTTTATTGCCCATCTGCTAGTTTGGGAACTCAGGACAGAGCTGTGGATAGAGGGAGGATATTTTGTGGGTAAGCAAAGAAACCAGGAGGGGTTTCAGTGAGTGCAGTGAAAAACATTTGATAATGAGAGGCCAGAGAGCTGGGGAATGCTATTAATACAGCCAGTATGGAAAAGAATGGAGTCAAACTCAGAAGAAAATAGACTGTAGCAATTCTGCTGTTTTCAGAGCAATTTGCTGCTTGTGTTCACCCTGTTGTGGACTGCAAACAGGAGGAAGTATCAGCAGAACAAGGAAAACCAATTCTACAGGCAGGAGGTCTGCTACACAGAATTGGGATCTGCTGGAGAAATTAAGATCACTGATAAGAAGGCCTTCCAGATCTCCTTAGAAAGCAAAAAACTTCTGAGCTTTACAAAGTAAGCTTATTACCTTTAAGTATTCTCCCTTTAATATACAGTTTACTGTGTACTGCCCAGTAAACTAGACTTACCCTTGCAAACTTATACAAGACATTGGTATTTCCCAGATTTTCATTACTGTTTTGGAAGTTGTGTTTTGTAAGCTGTGTTTTGTAATGGGTTTAGGGTTTATTTTGGTTGGTTGCAGTTTATGATTATTTTTTAATACACATTGAGAACACAATGTGTGTCAAACCCAGGCAGTCCTGCATCTCACCATGGCAGTAAACAAACTAAAAGTGTCAGTTGGCCAATTCAGACAATAGGACTGAGAACTGACCAGGGTGTAATTTATATGCTGTCATATCATTCATCACAAGAACATTAACCTTTAAACTGTGGCTAAAGCAATTCCAGTTTCATTACCCCCCAGAGGATTCACCTTGGTAATACTCTGCAACCCCTCTGGGCTTTTCTGTGTAGATGTAGGGGGTCTTCCTTTGATCTGTGTCTCTACTCTATAGGGAATATTTTACAACTTAGAGCATTAAACCCAAAGTAATTCTAACACATATTTCTTCTTCCATTAATGTTTTTAATCCTATTTCTCATCTCTACCTCCTCTGATTCACTTCTATCATTAATCTTCATCTCCTCAAAGGAAACTGAATTGCATTTTAACACTGAAAAAAATAGACTTCAAAGTCCTTACACTGATGGTAATGAGAACAAGGGAGTAAGATTCAACATAGACAGATTTCCTTTCTACAAATTGCTTCATTTCTCAGTGCATATGTGAAAGAGAAAACTACCTCACAAAGGAGATAGAGCTGCCATGAGAGAGCTTCCTCACTTCCTCATTTGCAGCCATCAGCAAAACCTGAATTGGCAATTTGCAGGTAAGAAACATTATTTACTGCCTTCTGGCCATATACAGTATGCTGTAACCATTTCTTTGAGATTCCAACATTTTTTCTGTGTAAATAAAGCCAAACTTATGGGAATTGTAATGCAATCCCTAAGACAACAAATCAACTGTTTACCTCAAATTTGGGAAGTAAAGCACGTGATCTAGTTGAAGATATCCCTGCTTATTGCAGGGGTTGGACTAGATGACCTTTGAAGGTCCCTCCCAACCCAAACTATGTGGAGTATGATCTCAGACAGTTCACTCAAATATCTGCCTTGACAATTACTATGCATGTTCTTCAAATATTTACACCTTGTTCAAATAGTACAGCAATTCCAGGTATCATACCAAGTTTATTATTTTCAAAACCTTTTCCTTAAGGAATTTCAGGCTTCCTATAACTCACTCACATCTGCCTTTTATAAATTGGAAATTTCCAGCAGTGATCAGATACGGACATACCTGGAAGAATAAGAACACTGCTGCTTCCTTTCCTAAGTTCAGCTCTCCAGCACTTGTAGCTTAGGGACTGATCCAGATGCTATTTATGCACATCTAAATCCCCAGTAGTCTTTTTCCAAGTTCTTATCTAGTGGCCCCAGAACTGCTTACACCAACATCATTCTTAGCTTCCTTATCTTCCATTTTATAATCCAATATCAGGGAAGAATGACCATACCTTTTAGATACATAATAGATATTCCAACTGTACATGCAGAGATTACAGCTGCTAACACTGGACCTCCTTCTAACTTCATATTGATTTACAGCAGCAAAAGCCCCTTCAAATATTTCCTGTTTCTGTTTATTACAGACAGAAGAGAATTGTTCCTGGTCAGTGCTGCAAGACTGTAAATATTTATAAATCCTTAATATTTTAATGTACCTACAAGAGCAGGGAGAAGTACCTAGCAAATCAAGATTTGTCTCTCAGCTCAATAGCATTCTTAAAAACTTTGAACAGTAAGATTTAACCTGAAGAAAAGATGTGTTATGACAGTGTTAACACCAACTCTCTTACATTTTGCTTCTAATATCCTCACTCCCTTTGGGGCCATAACTACATACACTTGCACATGCAAGTGTCAGCTCTCTGGAGGAATGAACATTAGTGTTCACAGGACTGTACCCTTTGAACTACAAAACATGTAGTTAGTTTTCCACTCCAGGAGATGTTAGTGACAGGATTGTTTGAATTACATATGCTCAAGAGAGCTCAAGCGATGTGACAAAGACAAATTAGGGCTAACAATCATGCCAACTGATTCAGCATCATTACAAATGTGCAAATAAACAATCAGTACACTCAGCCTAGAAGAACTGCTCTGTATTTGTCATTGTATTTGTCAATTTGTTCATTGAAACCTTGTATTTAGAAACTTTCTGTTGATTTTACCATCATTTTAAATTTGACATCACCCTGAAGTTAGATAATGGAGGTAGAAGCTGTCACTCACAGTCATTCTGTTTTACAGTGCAGTAAATGTCTAGTGGCTAGTAAGTATATGATAAACTTACACCTCATCTGCTATCATTGACTGTCCCATTAATAGCTCAGGTACATACACTCTTAAGTTACAAATGAAACATACCACTTTTCTAATAAAAATGTATTATATAAAATCAAACTAAAACATAAGAATAAAAATCGAAACTATCTCAAGGTGAAGGGGGCCTATAAGGATGCTGGAGAGTGATTTCATTAGGGACTGGAGTGAGACGACAAGGGGGAATGGCTTCAAACTTAACCAGCGGAAGTTTAGACTGGATATAAGGAAGAAGTTGCTTACTGCGAGGGTGGTGAAGCTCTGGAATGGGTTGCCCAAGGAAACTGTGAATGCTCCATCCCTAGTAGTGTTCAAGGCCAGGTTAGACAGAGTCTTGGGTGACATGGTTTAGTGCAAGGTTGAGGGGTTTAGTGACATGGCAGGGGGGTTGGAACTATTCTATGATTCTATGAAGTATCTAGAATATAGCAAGTCCCAGAAGTATCCTGCTGTTGCTATCAAGTTTGGAAAGTTTAGCAAATTAAGGTGACTCTCCAAGAAATCTTCCAATGCTGAAGCAGAAGCAGCAAAAATAAGGATTGCTGGAAAGCAGCAGCTTTAGATAGGTAAAGGATGTAATTCTTCCCCCCTCTCCCCCCCAAATGTATTTATGGCAAGTACATCCCAGAGCTCATGGTGCTAACAAGTAGATGCAATCCTCCTTAGCTTCCCAGGATCTCTTTTCTCATGTGATCTTCATAACTGTATTCCCTGAGCATTCCTCTCTTGTAGCTGTCAAGATATTTGGCCTCTGATCAACTTGGGATAGATTCATTACTGCATCAATGCTGCGGATAATGGACTAAGACACAGACAGTCTTTACTGTAACAGAAAGTGCAAACTAAGAAGCAGATTTATGCAACCCAATCTCCTTGATCTTACGTGCTTTTAGAATACATTACTGCTTATAAGCTTGGCTTATGTCAATCATAGCAAAACCTGAGCTCAGGATATTTGCTTGGAGAGTGATTGTTTTTCATGCCCACTCTATAGTCCCGCTTCAGCCCATTTGCTGGTATGTGGTCAAAACTTCTCTTAAGGCAGCAAACATAGACTTCTAGAAGACTGCTGGATTGAAAGGGAAATACAGATTACAAGGACAACTATGCCCTGAGAGTGCTCAACAGCAATACATTCAGAGATGCTTGAGCTAGGTGAGAAAAACTAGCTCAATAGCTAGTGCAGACACATTAACAATGTGGTAATGCACACTAAGCAACTTGCCTAGAGGAGCTACCATAGTGCTAAGTGCAGCACTTCACTGCCCAGGGCAATGTATACTCTGTTTCTGCAGTCAGTCACAAAGAAAGCCAGTAGGTTTTGATTTCAGGACCTTGGAAGAATGACTGTAAACTCCTTGATATAATGACCTTACTGGATTTATATGCTGAGTGTAGCTTGGATGCTAGCTGGTATTTGTAGAAAAAAGAAAGCAACCCTCCTGCTGCTTATACTTCCCCTTTGTTTTTCTTTTTTTGGCTCAATAGATAAAACTTCACTTGTTAATTTTGGTTTATTTCTAAAGGGGTGCAATGTTACTTGTGCACACCTGAGTTCCCAAGATCACCTCTGAAGTTTTATAGTAGTCATGATTTCAGTATAATATGTCAATGTTTCATTATTTACTGAGACTGAATATGCCAGATGCCTTCACTTAACTTCCATTCATGGAAATATTAAAACCAGTGAAAGGTTAAGCAGGATACTAAAACTTCTTCTCAAAGACACACGGAGTTCAGCCATTTAATTTAAATTAAAGTGACAAAGAACAGCTGAGCTCCACTGAACTTGTCTGGAGTGTCCTACTAATGAACAGACACAGAAAAAGGAACATCTAGGAGAGACCTAGCAGTGAAGCAAGCAAGTTGCCCTATATCAGACAAGGGGACACACAAGATTTTCACAGCAAAAGTCACAAGCTGTATTGTGCTTATTATATATTATGTTGTGCCTATTAATACAGAACTTAGTAAACATTAGCAATTTCTAGTTCCCCAAGTATTTATTACTGAAACATTACAGGTTTTCAACTAAAACAAGAAATGTTTTCATGAAAGAGTCATATAATTTCAAACTTTACTGACAGGGCAATGAAACAGTGGCTGCATTGAAAAAAAAAACCACGAAGAACCAAAGCCAGAAGGATACTTCCCTTTGCATCCATAGCCCTGCTTACTATTGGCATTCCAGAAAGGATTGTGCAATTCTGCTGCAGCAAAGCAGCCATGGAATAGATTCCCTGGATTCATTGAACTGAGGCAAATTAGAAGTAGCTCTGCCATCAATGCATTTAAGTGCATTACAAAACCAGAATACCTAAACTGTACAAAATCAGGCCTGGAGATGCTCCAGAGAGCAGCTTGCTTTCAGACTAGGTAGTATTAGACAATGAGTACATTTGCCATCCTTCACTTACAGTTTCTAAGAAAACTGTAAAAGCTCTAAAAGGTAAGGCCATGAGAATAACAGCAGGAAATACACACAGAAAACTTGGATTTGCAGGGAGTGGACAAGTGGCCTTAGGCAGCCTGACTTGTTGAACGGTGTGTGGGGAGACGCCAGGTAATTTCAAGCCACTCTAATTGTGCTTCAGCTATTTGGCCACTTTCAGCAATTTGTGGTCATTATTTGTATTCATTATCAGGCCATCAGAATGTTCATCTCATTTTCTAGCATATGTCTTCGCATAGGAAAAAGTTGCCTAAATATTTCGTCAACTTATACTGCAACTGGCATGAGAACAATTTGGCTTTTTGGTTTCCTCCTGTCTTAGATTTAGAAGACAAGAGATTGAAGGGGTCAATAGATGTTTGCATTTTTTTCCGCCAGCAGCATTTTTGTATCAAATTACAAGCAGTTGATTATACATTTATATTTTATCCTTAAGAACCACCATGGATTATACCTAAAGTATAACACATACTAATGCTCATTTAAAGAACTAGGAAAATAACACCCTACAACACCTTAACACCTACATAATTATATTTGCATAGCAATTCACAAGCCATTTGTACTGTCATTTTTCCAGAGGTCATTGAATCATCAACCTATGATTCACTTGTATACACCACCATGAATGGAAAACAGTCACTCAATTTATGATCTAAAAGTTTGCCCTCCTGTATTTCAGTTCTAGGGGACTTGGGCTCAGAAAACTTTTCTGTTTCGTATTTAGATCCCGTGGCTGTTTCATGAAATCAATTACCCATTATTTACCAAAATAGCATTGTCTCTAATAAAACATGCACTTACACTTTAAGATAAAAACTGGATAGTTCAAAAGGACTCCTGTGGATACACAAAATAAGTATAGGATTTATGAGAAACTAATGGGAGGAAAAGATGTTTATTTAAGTATCATGAGATATTAGCCTGTCAGCTATTGCATATAACATGACTAAATTTAATCAAAGGAATAGCTCATAGTGTTTTGTGAATTTACAGAAAGCAGCAGCACTCAGATGATAGAACAGGTATTTTGAACAAGTCAAACTCCGCAGCTGGAAAAAAAAAAACCCACACTTAAAAAAAACGTAAGAGCACACACTGTTCTTGTGAAGCATTAGTAATCACAACAAATAGCATACTAGATTACCACAATAACAGCCACCCAAGTTCTGCTAGGATATATTTAACAATATTTTTGCATTGGCCTTACATTACTACAGAGTATCAATGTTTTTTCTCTTTATCTTGTCTTGAGAATAAGTAGCATTAGAAGGTGGCATTTGTTGTTCAATGTCTTGCAGAAATCCTATTAGCTTTAAATGTAGCCTCTAAGTACATTTAAGCAGTACCATCTAAGCAGCCAGGAATGCTGGTTAAATCTGTAACTTCGATTACAAAGGAAAACTGAATCAGCAGCATAATTTTTCTCTGATGAAGAATTGGGTGTACACTCATATTTTCAAGTAAAAAAAAAATCCAGTATGACAAATACAGTTTCCAAAAATCCAAATATTTTAAATAGTTTTTTGTCACAATAAAACTAGGCAGCCCAAGCTCCAAGCAGGTATATACTGGTCCTCGTTCTAAGAAAAGCCTCAGCTGCTCCAGGAAACATAAGGACATTCTACAAAGTCCTCTTGAAGTTAGGGCAAGCACTATCAGGCAACATAAAACCCCAAACATCCCCACTTCAACCCAAGGGTGTCAGGCCTATCGACCTTATCAGTCCTCAAAATGCATGGCAGGGAACCAGCAGGTCCCATGGGCCTTCACTTAAGATGGGGTTCTTTGCACTTCCATTCCAGTTCTCAAAACAGTATTATGGAAGACTTACAGTATTCTGGTGAAGAAGCTACAAATACTGCAAGTCTATGATTTTTAGCACCCTGCAAGTCAAGCAGGCAAGCTTCTGACAGATACATGACAGATCATTAGTGGAAGTGTGTTAAAATAGATACATTTTTGCTTCACTAAGTCAGTATTTTTCAAATAAACCCCCACTATTTGATTTTAAATTTTCCAAGCCACCTACTCAGAATATCAGAATCACAACTGTGCTGTATCACAACTATCTTCATTTCCAGCTCTTCCGCAGATATAATTTTGCAGTTTCATATCAGCTCTCTCTAAAGTACCTTTCTAGTAGGAACTATATTGACCCAGGTAGTTACCAAACAAACACTGCCAATAGATTCACACATTACAAATCTAAATCCAAATGTTACTTACACAAAGAAAGTGTTTTCTCCTAGTCTCACAAAACGGATGGTGGCACCTTCTCACAAAAGAAAAAAGCAATTCTGCAGGGGCTTAGAAGAGTTTCCCAGTGGTCATCTTGAATCTGTTTTCCAATTTTGCACAATAAGAGTGCTGTGCATTCCCAAATGTTTGCTGCCTCCCCCACAAGTGAGCCTGTGCTTGCAATTTAGAGCCAACACCTTCCACCTGGAACAGAAATCCTCTGAAATTCACAGCTGCTTTGCTCTCCATATTCCAGTCCATCCTAAGGGCTCTCTCCTCTTCTAATCTTAACTCATCTCATGAGAGAAGATACAAATACCTGGCATAACATATAAATTCCCTTGCCAATTTAGAAACAATAACTTTTAGCTTTATCATCTACCCAGCAGCTGCTTAATTTTGAGATTTTGGTTTGAGAATGTTTGTTTTCATTCTCCCCCTCTCTAAATTAACAATAATTGAAAAATTGATTTAAAAGGTTGTTCTGGAAGACTTACATAGTCTTTCAAGAGTAGAGTTCAGTCCTTCACACACAGGAATTATGGCCGAGTCCCTGATATCTAGTATCACTTTGAACCTTCAAGTGTTCAAGTCCATTACCTCTGCCTGTCCCCTGTATCAGAAGTCCACAATCATGCCCCAGCACTCACAAATCCTCTCTTCATACAGACTTGTGTTGCTACCAATTTTAAGATAAAACAAATTATGATAAAGCTGGATTCTTTTCTCTGAGAGTTTTCAATCCTTAGAGCTGGGTGCCTGTCTTTCTGGAATAACTGTTTTTTGGACACTTCCTACAAGAAGATAATGTGTTAAACTATTTCTTATAAAATCAACATACTTGCCATTTCTCTGTAACTCATGTAATCTAACTGTTATTGCAGAAACAGTCTCCTAAAACATGAGTAAGAAATCTCCCAAATAGTGGCTGAAGTGTTGGTCACAGTTCACATTTTTATCACCTGTATATGCACTTGATTGTCAAACAGACAACAGAATCAGGTGATGACTAGTTATTAAACCACAAGCAGCAGCATGTTGGGCACAAAGATTTTTCCCAGCTAGTTAAGATGCTGCTGACATTGGTCTTTTATTCGCAGTTGCCTACGGGCTCCCTAATTAGACTCTCTTCCCCATCATTCACAGCACTAACTAGTCACACAGGTAGCAGCATGTTTAAACTACTTTGCTGAGGTCTAATTATTGCATTTGATGACACCTGCATGATGCTATTTCATGCTGTTATGAAATATTAATTGCTTTCTGTTCTATAGAATAAAACTTATATTCAAGAGTGGAAAAAAACCCAATGGCCTTCCCTCCCCCCCCCAAAAAAAAAAAAAAAAAAAAATTT
>NDXB01013339.1:130828-168364 GCA_002631895.1 Agapornis roseicollis | reverse complement strand
TAAAATCAAAAAAGAAAAAAAACCCAAAACCCCCCCCCCCCCCCCCCAAAAAAAAAAAAAAAAAAAAGATTTTCCCCACTATCACTAAGCTAGAAAAACAAAGCTCTTTGCTACATTTTCTACACTGTCTTGGGCTGGAATTTTCTAACATAAGCTTCAGCCATCTAAATAACCTGCAGATATCTAGTGGCCAAACCTTTATCTTCTACTGAAAGTTCTTGACTTGGATGGAAGGACTGAATGGAGGGTAAGTCTTAGTCTTCTGAGAACAAATGAACATGCCACCTCAGTTAACAACTGGCAAGTACCTTGGGTATGCCTTGCTTAGAAACTATACTAACACGATAAAATACATGTCCTGGGTTCAGCAGTAGCAGTCATTTTTCTCCTTCTTAGTAGCTGGTGCAGTGCTGTGGTTTTGACTTTTGGCTTGGGAGCGGCGCTGATAACACCAATGTTTTTAGTTACTGCTCAAATGTTTAGTCTGATCAAGGACTTTGTGAGTCTCATCCTCTTCCAGGGAGGAGGGGAAGCCAGGAGGAAGCAGAATCAGGACACCTGACCCAAGCTAGTCAAAGAGGTATTCCATACCACAGCACATCATGCCCAGGATGTAACTGAGAGTTACCCAGAAGGGCTAGTTCACTGCTCGATTGGGTTGGGTATAGACTGGTGCTAATGTACTCTCTTCCCTTGTTATTTCCCTTATCATTATTACTATTGGTGGTAGCAGTAGTGGTTTGTGTTATACCTTAGTTACTGGGCTCTTCTTATCTCAACCCATGGGAGTTACATTCTTTGGATTCTAGTTCACTGCTCAATCGGGTTGGGTATAGACTAGTGCTAATGTACTCTCTTCCCTTGTTATTTCCCTTATCATTATTACTATTGGTGGTAGCAGTAGTGGTTTGTGTTATACCTTAGTTACTGGGCTCTTCTTATCTCAACCCATGGGAGTTACATTCTTTGGATTCTCCTCCCCATCCCTCTGAGAGCAGGGTGGGGGGGAGAAAGAGGGGGAATGAGGGAGATGGCTGTGTGGCTGACTTACGGCCCAGGCTTAAACCATGACAATACATTAAGCTGTTTTTCCAAATAAATGGGAGTTAATCTCCTCCTCAAAAACCTGAAGTCTATGCACATATATTGCAAAAGCACATGTTAAATAATGGATTCCTGTGATCAGTATAAATACTGCTGCTTGGTTTCCTAAAGAACTGTGTCTTACTGAGGTGCAGCTGTAAAAATAGGCAGCTTTGATATTTCACAGAGGAATTACCACTGCATCAGTGTCAGCCCTCCTATCTTGTCTTCTACAGCTCTTGTCCTACTACAGTTGCTTCAGCTTCTCACCACATCTCAGCAAGTAGCCCCAGGGAAGCAAGGAATTAGTTGAGGTTCTGAACCATGATTCAAACAGCAAACAGTAAAGCCAAACAATGCAAAAAATGAGGGAGACAAAAGATTTACACAAGTTTGGTGGTATGGTCCAGAATAGGGCCCAAACCTCCTGACCCCCAGTCCAGAGCATGAACCAGATATTACATATTGCATGGTATTCATATTTACCATGAATACTGTGTTTTATTTTCAAATAGACTATAAACAATAGTAAGGACTCTAACTCTAATAGCACTATTACTGCTATATGTGTATTATAGCTTGTTTCAATAAGTTAATATTACACAGAAGATACTGTCCCTACCAAAGACAATAATTTGGAGGATGGGTTAAATAAATTATAAACAACATTAAAATTGTTTGTGGGCAGTTCAACAAGAAATTTGTTTCTTCCCCACATACCAAGGTTATGAGGAGTAATGTCAACATCTATCAAGCAATATTTCTTGAAAGAACAAGTGAATGAAAGCACACGGCCCACCAACTGCTCAGCAAGATACTTCTAAATATAATATTTTCATTGTGTTCTTGGGCTGGCTTTACCTGGCAAATGCACTGTTTTTATCCCTGGGAAAGTGAAATCTTAAGTATTTAGAGTCCACTCATAAATGACCAAGACTTAAACCAATGACACTGAAATAAAATGGTAAATTATATAATTTGAGAAATTAAAATACCACTTGAACTTCTTTCTAACTACACACATGGCATTTTCCTAGACTTTCTCCGGAACACAAAGGTAAGGAAGAAGAAAGATTTGTCAAAATAATTCTGTATGTTTCTCCCAAAACCCACATATATGTTACTTAAAGCCCTCTTTATTCTTTGGCTAAAAAGAACCCTTTTCCCCATCACCTTCTGCCACTCAAATCGAAAGGACAGGAGTATTGCTATTTATCATGTCCCTCCATGTCTTACAAAAAAAAAAAACAAAGTAATTTTTCTCTCCCAAAATGTAAGTAACAGATAATTATCTTTATCCCACATACCGGTCATTCTCTTTAGGGCGATTGCTATCTTATGCTAATCCCCCTGAGAGCTGATAATTAAATGATGAGAGAAATGTTTACTTCCTGGAAGAGTTTGTGCAATAGTTGCCATTTGCTCCAAAAAAAATTAAAAGAAAGAGAAGAAAGTCCATGGTCTAAAGAGGAGAATATATTCCTCAAACGATTTCAGACAGCACCACTCTTGGCAAATATCTAACTATTTAATATTACAAGAGATTTATTATGTGTGCACAGTATATTCATGCAAAGCTAGCTTTTAAGCTCAGCTGCCTACATTTCCTAGATTACTTTAATTAGGGACAGTCAACAGGTCCAGGCTCAGCTACAAAGAGAAAACATTGCAGAACATGTACCAGTATGTAAGGTGTAAGGTATTCCTCTCAGACATAGAGAAATTCTTGTCATATTGAAGTCAGGATGAACTTCAGGAACTGACTCCGACAAGGTCAGGATTTTAGTGCTCTGTTTTCAGCAACTCAATTTCTACTTCCTTCTCATTTGTATAAAGGAGACAATGGAAGTATGATTCAGACCAGCATTGTACTAAATTATAGGAATTCCTATATAGTTATTATAGTGAAGAAAACCCAAGAACTTGTGCATATAATAATCCCTCTCCCCTGACTTGCCTGTTCAGGGAAAGGAATGAGAAAGCACAAAGAGTCTAAGCACTTGTGCCCTCTGTGCAGAGTCTGTTGGTGTACTCTTTGCAATAATCTTGACCTCAGTAATGCATGGAAATAATTAATAGGAAGGCAAATCAACTGTAGAGAGACATCTCGATCTCTGCTTAAAGGTGAAGAGGGATCATGCTTTTGGAAAATTAAGTACTGATACTATGAAAAAGAGATACTTGTCATCACACTGACACATATATACATTTAAATAATATATATAAGAATAATATTAATAAGAATATACATTAATTGCCACAAAGTAAAGAGAGTTTAATATTCCAAGAATGAAAGGGAAAGAGAAAATTCATACAACACCTTTGGAAATGGATCCTTGGACAATACAGATTATTGTAGTTATGCAACTGAAGAATTATCCTCCAAGGCATTTATTTCTAAGATAAAGCAGATAAACCAGTGACAGGTATACCTGGGAGGAAACATCTGGAATATTTTTCTTCAGGGTTAAGATCCAATCTATAAAGCTTTTGTAGCCAGAAAAAAATCCAACCTCCAAAAAACTAAACAACAAAAAGGAGTGTTTCTCAAGCAAATAGAAAAAGGCTAGAAAGTTTAATTATACTGGAACACATACGAAAACCTGTATGCTTTGAAAAGAGGTGCAATAAAGTAGGCTTAGACTGGGTTGGAAAGAAGTAGAATAACATTGCAACTACATTAAAAAAATGGAGAATAAATGAAAAAAAGGTGTTAGGTAACCAGACCGAGGTTAAATAACCCATGTGGATTAATTTAGTACATGTTGTGATTTTGCTAGATTTAAAGTACTAGACAAAATGTTACTGACTCTTCTCTTGTCTCTTTTCCAAGTGGGGAAAAAATAAGAATTGTATTACTAATTCCAGTACTGCACCAAAAAAAAAAAATAATCTTGTTTCATTCAGAAGTAATTCAGGATGTTGCTTAACCTAGGCAGGGGTTGTTATTGGGAAGGTTTTCCCACAAAAGAGTGAAAAATAAAAATACTTTGTTTGAAGAATTTAGATTTGGAAAGAGTGGATTTATATTGGAACAAAATCAATTTAAAAGACTTAAAACCTTTGCAAAACATATCTTCCATTCTCTTCCAAGGTGGATTAGTAATATCCTTGGAGACATGCAAGAACTCCAGCCAGAGGCAAACCATGTTGGGACAGAGAGAAGAGATGTTAAAAAGGAATGCTGCCATCCCACTTCAAATAGAAAAGTTTTCACAGGGAGAATTTTGGTTTAGGAATAACAGATAGACACAGATGAGAACTGTGAACAACTAGACCACCAGTTGAGTAAGCAAACCTTATGAAACAACCCAGACGGCATGACTCAAGGAAAAGTACAGAGAAGGAAAATTTCTCCATGTATCAGATGACAGAATCAAAGTGTGACATACACTGAGGGAAGAAAGAGTACTGAGAAACATTTCTTCTGAAAGAATTCCCACTGAAGAGAAGAGTGGTAACCACGTCCATAACCTCACTAACAGCAGTTTACCCAATGCAAGTGATAATGCCAGTTTTATTCGATGGAAAAATCAAATTAAATCCCTGATGAACAGAAGCCTTCCTCAAACTGAAATCTAGACAATCTGTGAAATAAGATTAAATGCCATGGCTCTGCCGACTAGAACACTCCTCTCTTGCTGGCTTACATGCCTAGTATATTTGAGACAGAGTCAATTAAGAGTTGTCATATTTCTTTCAAACCTAGTAATTAGGTCTGATGATTATGAACAGCACAGGCTGCAGTTTAATTCTCTGATAGAATATAAAAAAGTGCTCTTCTTCCCCCTCCCCCCCCCAACATTAAATTGTACATAAAAAAGTAAGTTCTATTGCTGTTTCAGGATTTCTCCTGATTTCTGACTTAAATCCTTTCCTTTGCAGTCAGGTTGACAGTTTTACCAATCCAAATTTCTTGACTGTAAAGGAGAAGGAAACAGTAGATATTATTAGCTTTAAATGCTGAGAATATCCCAGCAGCACTGAATGTGCAGCAAGCAGAGAAGCAAGTCCTGAAAAAACAATCAGCACAAAATTAAATAAAATTAACATGCGAACATCAACTCTCCATAAAATGCTCTGAATTGTTTTGCAATAAGAAAGCATTTGATTTCTACTCTGAACAAAACTCCCACTATTAAAGGTCAGCCTATAATAAACATCTGGTAACATTCCTTAAGCCAATGGATCCCTAAACAATATCCAGTTTCCAGAGTATTATGGAAATCTTTAAAATCTATTATTGAGCTCAGCAATTGCTATGTGCAGCCGCCTACAAAACGTGCTCAGGAAGCTCACATAAATGTCAACATAAGTCAAAATAAGAACAGTTTTGCTCACACCGTGTGACAGAACAAGGTCCTGAGGTACCTAAGCTGAATCTGAAGTTGCATCTAACTTCAAAAAAGCTCTTTCTTGAAGCAGAGGCTTGGACAAGATGACCTGCAGAGGTCTCTTCCAGCCTAAGTAGTTCTAAGATTCTGTGTAAATTAAAAAAAAAAAAATAAATTAAAAAAAAAAAAATTTGAAATTAAGTAAGCATATATTTATATATATTCCCAGGAATGACTTTTACAATAGAATGGTTCCCTGTGCCTTCCACAGGATTCAGAATATTTGAAAACCAGGCCATTTATCCAGTTGCCTAAAGCTGGATATTATTCTGAAATATTCTGAATTATTCTGAAATATTGAGTTGTAACATGTATTCTTCATGGTTGGCTTCTGCTAGCTATTTGCTAAGAACTGTGTCTTCACCAAAAGTAATAGACCCTAGGGAGGTTTTTAAATATAAATTACATGACATTATTGGGTCATCTTCATCTTACTGGGCCTCCAAATAAAAAACCTCTTAAGAAACCATCACTGGATTTCATAAACCTTCCCTAGCGAGCAAGCAGCTAAGTAGAATATAAGCAATTACTTAATGCAGTTGAAGTAAATTCAGTATTTACTGCCAACAAGTAAGCATTCAAATTCTGTATTTCAAGGCGTGTCTCTCTCACAACCAGCTGTTGAAGACACTCTACAGTTATAAAACAAACCAAACCCAACCAGCTTAACTTTAGACAGTACAGCCTACTTTGAAAATATTTATAAATAGGAAAACTACACAAGAGTAACAAATCTATTCTTTTAAGATTTCTGGTCTGAAAAAATCTAATAAGAAAGACTAATGGTCAGAAGTTAACTAACTGCACAATCCTTCCAGGAGAAAAGCTTGCACTCTTCAAGACAATACATGCAAATACATCTGAAGAATGAATTCTGCAATGTGATGCTGTCAGGGGCTTATCCCACTTCTCTAGGTAGAAAAAGAAGCATAACTACTGCCAAAATTCATCCTCCAACTTCCAAGTTAAACTCTTGGGTTTTCCTTCTTTTAGACCTAAGACTGTAGTATGTAATCTGTTTTCCAGTATCACTGAATCATCAGCCCAATATGTGCTTGCATCCCAGAAACCCAACCATATCCTGTGCTGTATCACCAGAGCATGAGCAGCAGGTTGAGAGATGGGATTCTCTCCCTCTACTGTGCTCTGGGGAGACCCCCCAACCTTTAGTCCTGCATCCAGCTCTGGGGCAACAGCACAAGAGGGACGTGGAGCTGCTGGTGTGAGTCCAGAGGAGGCCATGGAGACGCTGTGAGGGCTGGAGCAGCTCTGCTCCATAGCCAGGGTGAGAGAGCTGGGCTGGGTCAGCCTGCAGAAGAGAAGGCTCCTGAAGGGGAGACCTGAGAGCAGCTCCAGTGCCTAAAGGGGCTACAAGAAACCTGAAGAGGGGCTTGGGACAAGGGCCTGTAGGGACAGGCCAAAGGGGAACGGCTTTAACCTGGCAGAGGGGAGACTGAGATTAGATACAATAAAGAAATTATTTATGAAGAATTATTATGAAATTATTTATGAAGAATTATTATGAAGTTGGTGAGGCTCTGGCACAGGGTGCCCAGAGAAGCTGTGGATGCCCCATCCCTGGCAATGTTCAAGGCCAGGTTGGACAGGGCTTGGAGCAACCTTATCTAGCGGAAGGTGTCCCTGCCTGTGGCAGGGGATTGGAACTGGATGAGCTTCAAGGTTCCTTCCAACCCAAACCATTCTATGATATTATTCTATGATCAACTTACTCCCAGATACTGTCCCTTTCATAAGGGCAGGGAAAAGGCTCACTTTGTGAAAGCAAGTAATCCTGACATGCATGAACCATGCAAATGACAATCTTTTGTGTCTGCCCAAAAAAACATTAATAGTCCTTTCCATAAGACTTCTCTTCAGAGGCCCCATACATATATAAACAAAATAAAACTTTGATATTTGATTATAACTAAAAGATATTATCTTTTTTAATACTTACTAGGTAGTATTAAAAGTATCCCTTGAAAAATATAAACATAGTCCTACAAATTTCAAATAGCCTTTCATCTTACTCCTATGAAAGCTCAGATAAACATAATGACTTTTATTTCTGTGAAGATGGATACCTGATGAGTCAAGAACACTGAACAACTCTAAACTGACAACAGGGTTTAGTTGTAACCAGTTACTTTAAGAATCACAGAATCATAGAATAGTTAGGGTTGGAAAGGACCTTAGGATCATCCAGTTCCAACCCCCCTGCCATAAGCATCCCTATAGGCCCCCCTTCAGATACTAAAAGGCTGCTATGAGGTCTCCACGCAGCCTTCTCTTCCCCAGGCTGAACAACCCCAACTTTCTCAGCCTGTCTTCATACAGGAGATGCTCCAGTCCCCTGATCATCCTTGTGGCCCTCCTCTGGACTTGTTCCAACAGCTCCATGTCCTTTTTATGTTGAGGACACCAGAACTGCACACAATGCTCCGGGTGAGGTCTCACGAGAGCAGAATAGAAGGGCAGGATCACCTCCCTCGACCTGCTGGTCACGCTCCTTTGGATGCAGCCTGGGATACGGTTGGCTGTCTGGGGTGCAAGTGAACACTGAAGCCGGCTCATGCTCATTTTCTCATCGACCACATAGATTTAATTTCAGCTACCACAGAAAGACAATTTAATCCAGTCATGGTTTCTGCTGCCTTTATTCTTTTAGCCATGGAAATGAAGACTTCAAAATGTGGACAAGAAAAATATAATAAGACTGAATTAAAACAAACTACACCGTTCATTCCATTTCTCCTCTAAATTTAACATAAACAATCACAGTTCCACACTGCTACAAAGATACACTTTTTAACAACAACCAGAAAAGACTGATTCTGCCAAATTGCGCTTCTGCCTGTAGGCTCATTTCTGGGCAGTCAGCTTTACTGTTTTACAGTTTCCAGACTGCAAGTACTGGGAATTTGTTATCTAAAAATAAGGTTTCTTAGAAGAGCTGGATATATAAAACCAAAAAGAAATCCCCTCCTTCTTTGGTTTTAAATCTTAACCAACTTATTTACAAGCATATAGTTATTAATTTTCATTTGTTCCAAATAGAAACCATACCCAAACAAACACAACAAGCTTCAAATGGAACACTCACACCCCCCCACCCCCCCAAGACAGCAAGCATTTTGATGGCTAATCATGTACCTTATCAAAAGACACGAGCAAAACCATCAACCACAATGAAGTCAAAAATATAAACAAAAAAAATTTCTATACCTCTATAAGTCTTCACCAGCTTCATGCACAGCTTAGTTGGCTTCTCACACAAACTCACTCTGACCTTTAGCTCTAAGAAAGAATCCCTTATGGCACACAGTAGGCCATAACAGGAAGAATCCTACTCTACGCAGGCTCTTCTGTCTGTGGAGGCACTGAACTTTCTCAGTGAACATACCTCTGCTTTTCACTAGCCCTTTTCAGAATTCCTTTGCAATACATTGTCAAGCTTGCTTTGTAGGACTGTGCCTTCATTTCTTCCTCTGGCTTTTTCTTTATACATATGTCATATGCCCAGAGGCATGGTATGTAGACTTAGTTGCTTGATCCAGATGGCACTCTACCAAATCAGAGAGCTAATTACAGGATGAAATACAGCTGCTGACCACCAGTGAGATCCTCATTTAAAGCCACAGTGACAAATAATCTCAACCCTGCCTTAAATTTAAGATTTCAAAATTTTTAGCATTTGGTGAAGCCTTTAGATGAAATGATGGCACCCAGACTTCTGTTTTCACAAAAAACACCCCAAACTCTTTACACTGTGTAAACAATTTTAAGCTTGGCGTGAAATCACTGCTGTACAACTGTAGTATTAAAATACTGCTTGTTCTTCTGCTCCCTGCTTTGAGAATTTGAAGCCATTACAGGGTCAAGGAAACCAACTTGGTTTTCTGCCTTAGATTTGCCATCTCCTCACCATCTGCAACATACGTACAAAGCCTGTTGTGAGGAATGGCTGTCAATACAGGAACAGTGTCTCCTTCCTAAGACTGCAGCACAAGACAACAAAACAGGCCGTGGGAGAAACTGTTGTCCCACTTGTACTGGATTGCTTCACTTGTACTAGATTCCTGCAGAACCTAGAGAGCACCTTTTGTCACTGAGGAAGGGGCCAGATCATACTGGGTGGCAGTGACTGTGGATGGGAGGGAGGATGAGAAGTATCCCCTTTTTTCAGTTGTATTTTCTTTCAGCAGCTCAGTTTGCACATGGTACCCAAGCAAGTCCCACCCTCCAGGGGTACAGAACTGTTTCTTCAGGCTTTGGATTGCTACAGTTCATTTTGCCTGTACAGCTGAAATTGTTTTCTTGCTACCACATCAAAATGAGCACAAACAACAAAGCCACTGTTTGTCCATAATGCTCTTGAAGGATATTGCTAAATCTACTTCATGTATAGGACATGGATATAAAAAAAATGGGAGAGAAAAGAAACTTCAGGAAGTAGGTATTCTGTAAGAGCCCTGGGTGAGCTGCATCAGCGAAAATTTGCATTTCTTTAAAAGTGAGACAGGCAATCAAGGAAGATTGATGCTTCTAGCACTGTCTTGGAAGTTTCCACTGACCAACTTTCTGCTTTGTACCTTCTATCCTTTGTGAAAAATAACCAGTTAAGATCACTGGCCAGGCTCTTTCATTGGTCTCCTCAGGAATACGACCCTCTTCTCCCTGGAAACTGCAGGGAAGAGGGAGAAAGCTAAAGAAACCCAGCAGGCTGAGACACGTTACACACGCACCCTTTGCCAAGCAATCAGTGGTCAGGTGTCACATGAAATCTGAGATGGTTTACAGCTCTACCCCACTGAAAACATGTTTTCCTCCCCTAGAATGCAGACTATGAACGAAGTTAGAAGCTTGAATGCATTATTTTGCTCAGGGATGGAAAAGGTAATGTGCTTCTGGAGAAACTATGCAGTCCATAAATTATTTTACTTCTGAATTTTATCTTACATTTACATATACGTAAACTGTGTGCCCACTGCAGAAGTTTGTTTTAATGTAGGAGCAAAATTTGAAAGTGCCAGGCATGGAATTTGTTCTCAAAAGACATACACCTTTTTATGGTTGAGACTGGACCTGCTCTTACTATCACTCAGACCTAAAGGCTGTAGAGCTATGGGAGGTTCAAGGGTAGTGATGCTGAAGAACAATGAGTTCTAAGTTCTTTAGTCTATAAATACGCTTCATAAAAGGTTTTAAATAATGCATTATTTTTCTCGCAAGAGGAGAAGCTGCAGGTGCAGTTCCATGACGCTACTATGTGAACTGAACATCTGGTTACAGACAAAAGAACTTCCCTTCCCCTTCATGCCAGCTGCACTCTGGCCATTTCTCTAGTGTGGGATATGAGTCTTATAATGCAGCAATATAGTGTAGAGAGCTAAACCAGAAAAATAACGCTGCAAAATCCACTGCTTTCAGTTGAGTTCCCTGAACTAAGTATAAAAGCAAACACCTTCACTTGAACAAGGAAGATGGTAAGAGCCACATCAGGATTACAGACCAGTCAGTCTCACCTCTGTGCCTGGCAAAATCCTGGAGCAGATTCTCCTGGAAGGCATGCTAAGGCACATGAAAAACAAGGTGCTTGGTGACAGCCAGCATGGCTTCACTAAGGGGAAATCCTGCCTGACCAATTTGGTGGCCTTCTATGATGGGGCTACAGAACTGATGGACAGGGGTAGAGCAGTTGATGTCATCTGCCTGGACTTGTGCAAAGCGTTCGACACTGTCTCACACAACATCCTTGTCTCTAAATTGGAGAGACATCAGTTTGATGGGTGGATCACTCAGTGGATAAAGAATTGGCTGGATGGCCAATGGCTCAGTGTCTGGCTGGAAGCCAGTGACAAGTGGTGTACCTCAGGGATCGGTGTTAGGACCGGTCTTGTTCAACATCTTTGTCGCTGACATGGACAGTGGGATTGAGTGCGCCCTCAGCAAGTTTGTGATGACACCAAGCTGTGTGGTTGGGTGGATATGCTGGAGGGAAGGAATGCCATCCAGAGGGACCTTGACATGCTTGTGAGGTGGGCTGATGCCAACCTCATGAAGTTCAACCATGCCAAGTGCAAGGTCCTGCACCTGGGTCGGGGCAATCCCAGGCACAGCTACAGGTTGGGCAAAGAGGAGATTGAGAGCAGCCCTGCCGAGAAGGACTTGGGGGTGGTGGTAGATGAGAAAATGAACATGAGTCAGCTCCAGTGTGCGCTTACAGCCCAGAAAGCAGCCGCATCCTGGGCTGCATCAGAAGGAGTGTGACCAGCAGGTCCAAGGAGGTGATCCTGCCCCTCTACTCTGCTCTCGTGAGACCTCACCCAGAGCATTGTGTGCAGTTCTGGTGTCCTCAACATAAAAAGGACATGGAGCTGTTGGAACAAGTCCAGAGGAGGCCACAAGGATGATCAGGGGACTGGAGCATCTCCTGTATGAAGACAGGCTGAGAAAGTTAGGGTTGTTCAGCCTGGGGAAGAGAAGGCTGCGTGAAGACCTCATAGCAGCCTTCTAGTATCTGAAGGGGGGCCTATAGGGATGCTGGGGAGGGGCTCTTCATTAGGGACTGTAGTGATAGGACAAGGGTAATGGGTTAAAACTTAAACAGGGGAGGTTTAGATTGGATATAAGGGAGAAATTCTTTGCTGTTATGGTGGTGAGGCACTGGAATGGGTTTTTATCATGAATGCTGAAATTCAACCATTTCTGGGGGTGGAATTCCTCATCTAAAACATTTTTTCTCAGGCAGGGTGCATGCTCACAAACGAAATTAAGTAGAACAAAATGAAAAAATATCAAGTTAGGTTCACTGATTTGCTGTAGAATCTGCTTCACTTGAGGAAATGATGCAAGGAAAAAATATTATTTTAAGTGCTACTGATTTTTTTTTAATTGTCTTCAGACGTGAATTAGCAATTTATGTGAAAAAATATTAGAGCCTTTAATTTGACCAAACTGGAAACAAAGTACTTTTAATTCCTAACCTTCCCATTCAATTGATGAACCAGGAAAAGCAAAAGTTATTCCCACAGTTTTAGTTACAACAAACAAAAGCTAGAAACAAGCCAACACAGTATGTGTTCTGATTCCCAGTCCTTTTCATGTCATTTATATCTTGTCTGTGAAACAGAATTATTACTTATTCCACTTTTATCTGTAGATCTTATACTAATTTAACAAAACTATTAAAACCTCTATTTCTTCTTTGTGCGGACAAAGTAAGATGTAGAAGATAGGAATACATAAAGAAATTTCTGCAGGGCAAGCAAGGGTATAAACTTGAAAAGCTCCATTTATTCCATGAGAAATAGATACATGCACATCCTTATTCTAAAAAGCAATTATTTCACAAGGGGATAAATTTTTGTCTTACCTCATGATGTAAAAGTGAGGTGGATTACGTTCTAGTCCTGGAGCAAGAATGTCTGGCAATGCTGCAGAGGTTTCAAGTTCACACAGCAGTTTGCCCTGCAGTAATGCCCTGAAGTTATTTGTCCCTAATCAAAGAGACTCACACAAGCTCAGTGACAAAGTTAAGACAGAAAGGTGCACACGCCCTACAGGTAGCTTGATGAGTCTTCACTACACTGGGTCAAATCTTGCAGCTTTAAAAGCACTTTACACAGCTCATCAGTATCACATGACAATTTCTTAACAGCTTTACCAGAAAGTAATAGGCACCAGTTATTTTCAATTTGTTTTAAAGGAATTTTACAAACTCAGTTCAGGACATTTCAAGAATTCTCATCATCACACTGGAGACTGTTTTGCTATGGCATCATCTAGGGGGCACTTTTACAGGTTCACTAACAGATGTATCTCTGGGCACACTGAAATGTTGCCAAGGGGCTTTAAAACTGCCATCACTTTAGTCTTAGTCAATATATTTCACACACGACTGAGAATTTTTGTGATCTGAATCTTGATGCAATCAGAAATAATTTTTAGAAGAAGCCTGATTATCCATGATGGAAAATCCTAATTAATACATAATATTTTAAATTATGTTTTGCATACAGAAATATGTTAAAGATACTTTATGGGACAGACAAGCAGCATAGATGCATTGTGTATGTAGCAACTGCCTTACTTAAGATTTGTTATGGATACAAAGTTTTTGTAGGCCTTCAGTTTGGTTGCTATCAGATGACTCCTATCTCTATTACTTACTTCCTGCCAAAAAAGATTTTTAAGTACGGTTCTTACAAAAAGGAAATAACAAAGATGATATAAAAACTTGTGCTTCTGAGGTATCTGATCTCTTTTCCAGTAGCCATCAGCTGGATGGAGAAAAGAACAAGGAAATACAGAAAATGAGAGTGATGAGTGTTAAAGTAAATAATTCAACTTTATGAAAAGTAGCTTCAAATGAAATTGTTTCTACATCAAATCTATACTAGCACTGCTCCAAGGGAGTGACCCACAAACCTTTGCAGCTTTATTAACTACTATGAGAGGCCATGGATTTTAAGAACCTGTTCACACTTCTTCATTCAGTTAGACCATAATCTGAATGTTGGTTATTGTAAATTATTTAAACAGATTGTTTGAGTAATTTTTACATTTCATCATGTGATTTAAAGCCAGTAACACTTTCCATATGACCTCCCACCTAAGCATTTGGATACTGTAAAAGTAAATAAACATATGGTCTCTCTCATAAAGTTTCTTCAGAACTGGAGAAGAACGACTACAAAAAAGGGACACCTGTGACTGTGATTAGATTTTTTTAATCGTTTGGTTCAATGTGGGCTTCACCACGGAGTACTTCAAACCAAACCTGCTAGTGACGTTTTCAAGTTTAACACTGGCACAAACAGGCCGGAAAATGCAGTTGGGGATCTGCAACTCAAGGTAGGGTTTTTTTTTTTGTCTGATCTATTTAGGTTCTTATGTGATGAATACCATTGTCATGGGTAGAGCCTTTTACATCACCCTGTCTTCAATTTACACAGATGGCCCTAATATATAATCTCCTCTGAATCCAGTTTATTCTCCTACAGCTGCTCTGAGCTGATAATACTGACATAAGTAAAATTCACTCCAGTCTAATATTTGGCTCTGCCTCTCAGCACCAATGTGTTAAGTAAGGAAACACTATTCTGCAACAAGCTTTTTTGCTGACCACAGCTGCACTAATCACTTGCTGTAAAAGGAACTGCAGCCCTGCTGATGGAAACTCTGGACTTCTGGGCTGCTCCTTACCTCCTAGGAATATGTTTTCTTCCACAATCACTGCCAGGTTTTAATTTACAACCTTTCTACCTTCTGCTCATGCAATTAACTGAAAGATACCAATGACTTCAGTGACAAATTCCTCCTAAAAAGGACAGAAGAGCTTTAAAAGGATAATGCATGAACATAGCAAGACCTCTGACAGCTGATTTCAGAAGGCAGTATGAAAAGAAAAAAGAAAAACCACCCCAAGGCACAGGTACTTCAAAAGAAATAAATAACATAGTTTTCTGAGTTTGAGAAAGGGGTCATATGAGATCTCCAAAGATAGTGTTGGTCAGATAAGGAAACATCAAATACCAGGACCAGGAAGAAGGAAGCAGACTCATTCATGCAGCATTTTTCCTTTAAATTACCATTTCTAAGAGTTTAAGTATTTGAGTTATATATTGAATATAAGAGTTTATGTATTATCCGTTCCATTCATGGTTTAGTGAATCATGAGGATTTGAGGTAAAAGATTTTCTAAGAACTAAGCTAAAATAGAACTAGATTCACCAAAAGTTATCTATACAGCATTCATCCTTTGATATCACCAAAAGTTATCTATACAGCATTCATCATCATTCAGTCTTAAGGTAAAAATAGCCCATACATTGATTACTATCATGGACTTTTCCTTGCTACATTGCAGATCCCTGTGAAACTCAAGCAAGAATTAAATGTTGATGTAAGAAGGCCTCAGCAAAAGCAGTAACTGTGTAAAACGAAATGCCAGAGGTGCTAACACCTTGGCTTAATATATGTGCAAAACACAAGAGGATTTTTTAGAAATGTCATGGAAAAATGCCTTTTGTACTTAATTGACACGGTAGCTCTCTAATGGGCTCCCACTCCCTACCTTGGAAAAGATACAATCACATAGTGCTCTCTAGTGGCTGTCCGATCAAAAACCTCTGCAAGCTGCACTCCCGTTGGGAAAATCACAATGTTCAGCTGCCCCTGTAGTCATGGACAACTTACAGAAAGTAAAGTGCTTCTGACAAAGAGGATCTCAACCTAATACACAGGTCTGTTTGCAGCAGCTTGTAGAAATGAGCTTGAAATACCGTTAGTTACAATTCATCAGAGCTGACATTTTGAATCAGAAAGTAAAAAAGATGTTTGAATGAGAATGAACTTGGAATTTTACTATGTCTCCAGACTTTTTGACCTTACATCTTCAACAACTCACTGAGGAGTAGATGGTGAGTTAAGGCATAGAGCTGGGTAATTCCTGATGCAGAGAAGGTGGCAAGTAACTGTTGCATTCCTTCTTTTCCCTTGTTGAGTGTGATCACATTCCTGCATGTTTAATAAATTGTTGTGAAGCTGTTTCAAAACCAAACTGTTACCTTTTCCATATACATGAACTGGTCAGTGGATATAAAGAAAGTTGGGGTCAGAATCTACCAAAGAATTATCAAGTCTCAGGAGAGAGAAGGCACCTTTGTTTGCTTCAGCCTTCTGCGCTGACTCAAATCTTGTTATTTCTTAAGGAATGAATTCCAAAAATGCAAATATTGATGTGATTGGAATTATGCAGAACAAATCTAAGACATTTAATGATGCTTTAGTATACTAGGAGTCTCACCAGTTGGCATCAACACAGGGGACCTTCTGATTCTTTAACAAATTCCAGTTGTGCCAGGTTTTTTCCTCATCCCACAAATGGTGGTGCAAGGCGAAAACCATTCCCTTCTGCTCCATTCAGACTTCCCAGTTGAGAGGACCACATTACAAAATGTGTGCTTATTCTGGGCTATTAAAACTGTACTATTATACTGTGCTCAAAACATGAGTCATACACTAGGCCTGGCACCAGCAGTCCTTTCCCTTTCCCTGAGCTTTCCACATAGGAACTTCATGTAAAGACAATGCAGAGCCCTGGGAAAATCCTGGGAGGCTGAAGACATGGTAAAGCATGTGGAGAGTTCTGGTTCACTGGGCTGACCCTCTTTAGGAAGTTCAGCCCAACATACAGTCAGCAAATGCAGCAGCTATCTAGAACCTGTACATACCACACCCCAGCAAAAAAAAAAACAACAAGACAAAAAGTAATGGTTAAAAGTGCTTACTTGAATTTGAATGTTATGTAGGCATCCTTTTAAAAAAGTACATTTAGGTATGTTTCCAAAACTGAATGACCAAGTGTTTGTCTCTAAGAATTTCACAGTATATTTATGAGTGCAAAAAGTACAAGTCAGAATACCCTACATGAAAGTGAAATTTTGGGAGCATCCAAGTCAATCATGCCTTTCCTTACTGTCTAAATATGAAGCACCCCAAACAACAACTAACCCACATTTGATTACAGTACCAAGTCAGAGTGAAAGCTCAGAGTAATGAAACAAAATACCCTGGATTATTTTTAGAGTAGTGCAACACTAAAACATAAAAACACAGGACTGACCTCTGCTGCTACAAGTGTTCAACTTGACTGTATGACCAAGAAGAAAATAAAATCAAGGAGTACTCCATTGTAATTTCTTTCTAAGATACAGAACTTTGTTTTCTTAACCTTTCAGAAAGCTTTTCTCTACAGCTTTTTTAAAAACATGATTTATTTCTACTTTTCTACCCACACTGTAGGATTTGTAACATAATTTAAAAAAGAAAAATCCAGTATTAACAGATATTCCTTAAATATTTGAAGATGGAACTGAAAATTAGTTCCAGTTGTTGCCATGCAAGTGTCTGTAAAAACAGAAAATGTATCAAACAAGCAGCTTTTAGAATAGCCCCACATCATGAACCTGATGAGTAAAACAAATCTGAAATGGATCAAATTAAAATTAATTACCTATTTTAAAAAATATAAACAGGATAAAGGGAAAAAAACGTAAGAAACCACTTCAGTGATCAAAGTTAGCAAATGCAGGTAAGATTCTTGATCTGATATTATTTTCATGGTGATGCCATTTAGGAAAATGGCTTCAGAGTGTGCTCTCGTGTAATCACTACAGCACTGAACTTATGAGTTCTATAGGACTAAAAGTTACAATACTTCAGGTCGTCTGTAACATTCCACCAGTGGAAAGGATGTGGACAGCTACACAAATATTTCAAAGTTGCTAAGGAAGACAAGAGGGGATAAAAAAAGAAACCCACCAAAACCAACCTTGTACGTGAAACTGCAAACCACAGAGGTTCTGTAATATGTCAGGAAGAATTGCATCCTTGGCTGGAACAGCACCTGAAGGGAAAAATACAAATTTCAATATAGAACAGAAGCTGCAGAGGGAAGAACTATTCCTATTAAGTATTTCTGCAGGATCAAGACCTAAAGACATAGTATGATCACTGCTAGTGTGAATTAAAACAAATAGAGTTAAAACAAACAAAAATCCAAAGACCTGAGTTCTTTTGTACTCCCTTAAAGAGTAAAATAAGCAAAACTGGCTCATCTCTATCTTTCTTTGTTTCAATGAGATTAGAGTGGCATGAGTCGACCCTAGTAAAAACTTAGCTTTGGAGCAGAATTTATATATGGACAGCACGAATTCCTGAAAAACAGGACACGCAAACTTTCATAAGCACAGAAAGACATCAGTGCAGTATGGATTTCAGCATGGCATTGCTGAAAGGTGAGCAGGAAGGTGGCTGTCGTGTGTGTGTAGAATGAGGAGGCACTTGGTCATGGCAGACCCTTGTATTCCTTCCTCTACCCCCTACCTTGGGAGCTTTTTCTCAGCTCATCAATAAAGGTTTTCCATAGCTGGTTTTGGAGAGGCGTGGGATGGCTGATGCGCTGCTGCACAGAGCTGCTTGTGACCTCGTGGCAGGGGGAAGGAGCCTTGGGAGGCTATGTGGACACCCAGGACCCAGAAGTGAGAGGCAGAAGGCAGGAGCTATCACCCCTGTGTGAGGGCTGCCCCCTGACAGAAGCCTCCTCCTGAGCATGGCCAGGCAGTTACGGAAACTTTCGGGTATTATTTTCTGCAATATGTTGTGTGGACACACTTTATCTGTGGCCTTTCAGTTCTTAAAAGGGGCCTCTAAGAAAGATGGGAACAGACTTTCTAGTAGAGCCTGTCACAACAGGACAAGAGGCAATAGTTTTAAACTAAAAAGGGAGATTCAGGCTGGATGTGATTAAGCAATTCTTTATAATGAGGGTGGTAAAACATTGGCACAGGTTTCCCAGAAAGGTGGTAGATGTGCCATCCCTGGAGACATTCAAGGCCAGGCTGGATGTAGGTCTGGACAACCTGATCTAGTTGAAGATGTCGCTGCCCATGGCAGGGAGGTTGGACTAGATGTCCTTTGAAAGTCCATTCCAACCCAAACTACTCTATGATCCTATTCGTCTATGTACGGAAAAAACCTGAGACAGCAATTGGAATGAAGAGTCTCAGGATGCCCACTTAGTTTAGCTTCTTTACTTTCTTACTCTCGTACCTGCTACTTCAGTAAATCTGTGTGCACCACACCTCCCCTGACCTTCTCAGACTTAACAGTTATCACCCTTTTTCGTTTCAGTCCCTTTTTGCTAGAAATAGTCAGTTCACTGGCCTCCAAGAGCCAAACCACCTGTACCAGCCCCAGCGTTTCAAACTTTGCCAACTTCACAGCAGGAAGCTAAAGATAAAAATGGAATCTACAGTGTTTGGCGTATCAAAACAATCTATGACACTGGGGATGTTTAATATCTCATAAGACCGAACCCAAATTACAACCATTTGTCTTATCTGGTAAGTTGCATATGGGCAAAATATGACTTTGGAGAGCAGTTTAAAGCAGAAAGCTCTCTTACACTACTTGCAGACCTAGATTTTATTTTTAAGGTCTTTTATTTTTAAGATCAATGAAAGGAAAACACAGTGTGATGGCTGCAGAGAATGCTGAACTAATAATCCACAACAATGAAAGCCTATCAATATCCACAAAGTTCATCATACAATGGTAAAGAAACCTTTTCTCCTGGTAGTAATACTTCCTTTCTTGCTTCAACACCTTTCACTTACTACTAAGTCTACTGATTATTCCCCCCAGCCTTCAACATCCTCCTAAGAACAGGAATATTTGGTGAAATGATTATTTTATCTAGTAACAGCTGTGCAGCTGCCTGGTATCAAGAGATAATAGATTCATTCTATTAATGGAAAGGTAAGCAGGTTTGTGCTTTTGTTGAACACAAGAAATAACAGCTCTTTCACAATGAGCAGTGGGAAGACAGGTACATCTCTGGGAAGTATTTTGAAGATTGATCCCAAAGAAAGAGTAATATTAAAAGAAAAAGCAACCCACAAAATCACCCAATATCATCCTACAATACGGAAAGAAAATGAAAGGTTGTTTCTACAATATTTTATTCTAACCCTCATTTCTTATGATGCCTTTCTATTTGATTCCTATTGAATTCAACCTTAATTGAGCATAAACAGAAATTTGCATTTAAACCTAGTTCTCAAGAAGGCAGGGTGGTGGTTATAATATTAGTCTGAAAAGGAGGCTCAGTCCCCTGCTCTCACATTGCCAAACTGGGTACATATTCCTATGAGGGGATGCAAATATTTTAAAATGATGAAATGGGATCTGTGTTGTCCCAGTATGCTCATAAATAACCTGGAAAAGGGAGTGAACAAAGAGGTAAGAAAATTTACTGAGATATGAAATGACTCAGGATGACAAAACCAAGGACCAGTTGTGAAAAGTTTCAGAGAAACTGTATTAAATAGGTGACTGCACCATAACATGACAGATGAAATTCAATGAAGAGATTTCAGGCAATGTATCTAGGAAAAACCAGATTCTAACTGATGGGTCTGAACAGCCATTACTGCTATAGAGACATGTCTTGTGACTGGTATGTAACTAGGAACATGACAGCTCAGTGGTGAAGAGTGGTTAAAAAACAAACAAATAAGGAATTACTCAGAAAGGAACAGAAAACATTATATTGCCACTCCATATATGCATGATTCACCATCACTCTGCATATTGTGTGTGAAGCCAGACATCCTCCTCTCAAAACAGAATGGAAAAAGATGGAGGAAAAAAAAAGATGTGAAAGAGTAACAAAGATGATCTAGAACAAAATGTCTTCAAACAAAAGAAGTTAGAGGATAGTAAACAATGCTAGCAAAGGCCAGTTTCAAAACAAACATGAGGTGGTGGTCCTTCCATGCGGCAAGGCTACAGAGCTCCTTGTCAAAGCATATTGTGAATGCAGGAAATTTTCTAGGATTTATGGGGAGGCCAGCCAAGAATCCGGGACAGATCTATGCTGTGATGTACACACATCCAGCACAAGAAACTTAAAACAGCTGGAGAAGCATTGGGTGGAAACATCATATATATGCCTGCCCTTCGTGCCTGCTTGATTTAGTAGTGGGAGGACAACTAGGCCAGTCATGTCTTTGCTCTGCAGCTCTTCACTGCATAATCTGGGACAGGAGTAGAAGGCTTCTAAACACATTTGAATACCTACAGATGAAGACAGACTGCGACCTAGCTTTCAGCAATTACTATTCTAATCCAAAATTATTTAGGTGATTTGGGATATTCTGTTGAGAAAACATCTATGTCTTTAGAATCCTAGATAAAGTAAAAATTTGGTTAAGTCTGACTGTACTTCTCAAACTACATCATCACAATAATGTAAATACATAATAGCTTGGGAAGTTCTCAGATTCTAAGGCAAGAGAGAAGACTCAGAGCAGCCCTGCCGAGAAGGACTTGGGGGTGTTGGTCAATGAGAAAATGAACATGAGCAGACAGTGTGTGCTCGCAGCCAGAAAACCAACCGTATCCTGGGCTGCATCCAAAGGAGCGTGACCAGCAGGTCCAAGGAGGTGATCCTGCCCTTCTACTCTGCTCTTGTGAGACCTCACCTGGAGCATTGTGTGCAGTTCTGGTGTCCTCAACATCAAAAGGACATGGAGCTGTTGGAACAAGTCCAGAGGAGGCCACAAGGATGATCAGGGGACTGGAGCATCTCCCATATGGAGACAGGCTGAGAAAACTGGGGCTGTTCAGCCTGGAGAAGAGAAGGCTGCATGGAGACCTCATAGCAGCCTTCCAGTATCTGAAGGGGGGCCTATAGGGATGCTGGGGAGGGGCTCTTCATTAGCGACTGTAGTGATAGGACAAGGGTAATGGGTTAAAATTTAAACAGGGGAGGTTTAGATTGGATATAAGCAAGAAATTCTTTACTGTAAGGGTGGTGAGGCACTGGAATGGGTTGCCCAGGGAAGTTGTGAATGCTCCATCCCTGGCAGTGTTCAAGGCCAGGTTGGACACAGCCTTGTGTGGCATGGTTTAGTGTGAGGTGTCCCTGCTTATGGCATGGGGGTTGGAACTTGATGATCTTAAGGTCCTTTCCAACCCTAACTATTCTATGATTCTAATTCTGTCATAGATGACTTTTCCCAGACCGCTGAAGTCCTGGTATGTAACCGTCTGACAAACTATTATCCTCTGCCCAAAGTAACTGACACATTTTCATAACTATTGGCATGTTAACACTGCTGTTGTAAAATATCTTACTAAAGATAAATTTAACTTTGGTATTTCTTATTTGAGATGCAGAAATAAAGACCAAATGGCAAAATTACCGTCTAAAATCATTACGTAATTCTATCCCTCCCTGGCAGGCACACCAGTAATTTCCTCTGTACAATAATGTTTCATCAGTGTATTCTCTCAGCTTCATCAGATATTTATTCAGCCAAATAAAGCACAAATTGCTGAGCTTAAAACCACTACTGAGTGCTTACAGTATCATCCATTAACTCCATGATTTCCTTGACAGCACAAAGGATTGCAGGCTGCCAATTATAATTTTAAAGAGCTCCCTATGTTCTTAACCAGAGCTCCCTATGGTCTTAACCAGAGCTCCTTGTTGCACTGGATAGGAAAAGGAAGGTTAAAACCCAGGAGTAATATAAAATGGACCCAAACCTGGTCTTAGTAACTGTGTTTTACAGAATTGGAAATATTGCAGTAAACAATATTTACATGGCATCATATCCATTGGGCAGAATACACAAGCTGTGATGTTCTGATGTTGTCAGCTGGTCTCCTAGTAAGGAAATCCAGTAGGAGGTCCACATGAAAATTTAAGAAGTACACACTGTATCATTCAGATGTACATATATAACATCTTTACAAACCGAGAGCAAGATTCATGTCAACAGCTTTGGTTCATAATGCAATAATAAACAGAACTTCTGTATCAACCACAAAGTCAAGGGAGAAAGAAGACAAAATGTTAAAATAATTCCTGACTTCTGAATGATAAAGCAGCAAACCCACTGTCATCTTCCCTCACTGATCTGATTAGACTGATTTCCACTTTATTCTTCTTGGGGGTGGAAGGGGAACACTGCCAAGCAAAAAAACACCTGTTTGCTAGTTCACAGAACCATAGAACAGTTAGGGTTGGAAAGGACCTTAAGATCATCAAGTTCCAACCCCCATGCCATAAGCAGGGACACCTTACACTAAACCATGTCACCCAAGGCTGTGTCCAACCTGGACTTGAACACTGTCAGGGATGGAGCACTCACAACTTCCCTGGGCAACCCATTCCAGTGCCTCACCACCCTTACAGTAAAGAATTTCTTGCTTATATCCAATCTAAATCTCCCCTGTTTAAGTTTTAACCCATTACCCCTTGTCCTGTCAGTACAGTCCCTAATGAAGAGTCCCTCTTGAGCTTCCCTACAGGGTTCCTTCAGATACTGGAAGGCTGCTCTGAGGTCTCCCCACAGCCTTCTCTTCTCCAGGCTGAACAGCCCCAACTTTCTCAGACTGCCTAAAGGCAAATACCTTGAGTCATACAATCCTTTACTGTATGGGCACCTACATTGAATACACATGCCTACAAATAGCAAGGAAGATTTCTAAGAAGCCCTTCATGTACATAATTATTTGCATATTTAGCAAAAATTTGTATTCCAAGCCTCTGTAATTCACACTGGGTTAGAATAAAACAGCTTTAGGCTACATGTAATAATAAAAAATCTAGTTCTGCAACTGCACCTTAAAACTTGAAGGACATGGTCTTGCAGAAGTAATCTGTAGGAGAAAGGCCTAAAATACCCATATGGTTCACAGATGATAACAAGCTGATCTTGGGAACTCCTTTCCAATGCCTTTTTTTGTATGTAGCCATAGCAGTATAGGTTTGTATAATAGTGACAGGTACACAGTAGGGACAACATCTATGTGAAAACAATGGGACTGTTTCTATTGACTCCAAAGGGGTTTGGATCAAGCTCTAAAACCCTTTCCATATTCCACCTTGACTATGTCTCTGCTTTAAGTACAGTTCCTGGTGTTTCCAGTATAAGCTAGCATTCTTTCCTAATTAAATAACACTGCTGTACACTTGCACAGTACTCAAATGACTAAAACTTCCCAAAGTTTACAAGCACATGGCTGTCAGACCAGCGTCTGATAGTACGTGGATTTTCCTTGTTGCTGTGGCTTTGTATTAGGTTATGCAAAGGGCTTGGAAACACTGGATGCAGCTGGGGCTGTTGGCCTCACAGTGTACAAGTTCAGAGCCACAGCCAATGATGTCCTTCAAATACATTCATAATACTTCCTTAAGTCCACTCCACAGCATTTCAGTGTTTCCTGAATTTGCTGGTGAGTGATAAGACAGCTTTGCTAGAATGCCACTTTCGATGTAATTACAGGGTAGGAGGAATTTGCCATAAATCATTTTTCCACAAGACACCCTACTGAGCTCGTAACTTGCAACCCTGCCTGTTTTGCTGAGGCAGCTCTTCACTTGACCATACAGAAAAGCTAACTGACATAAGCCAGCTTAGAAGCAGCACTGAAGGCACTGTTTTTTAACTTTCATCTTTTCATTGATTCAGTTTATGCTACAATCCCACAACTATATTGGCACAAGTGAAGGAGGCAGCAAACTACAATGCACAGGACAAGCAGGTCAAAACAGAATTTCTCAAACCAAATTACTGTGAAGTCACCAGGTCATGTAAATGTACTCTCAGATTCTTGTGTTATAAAGATGCAGTAATCCTAGTGAAGAAAGACTCCTTCTTTTAAAATACTAATTAACTAACTCTTACATGCTCATAAAATCTGGTCCACAATTTGGCTCTTTAACACGTTTATCAGAAATAGCGTTTGTAAAATCCTACTTGCATTTTTATTCCAGTGTGGCACTTGGCCCAGAAAGGCGCTTTGTAACAACTATCTGAATTTTGACCTGACGGGAAGAGTATGACAGGCAAGATCTGTGTTTTACTTGTTGAATAAAGATGGTAAAGGTTTTGTTTCCAAAATACCTGAAATCAAAGCTGCATAAGCTGAAGGTGTTCACCCGACTAGTCTACTGCTGTTTGGAAGCAAGGCTGGCAAAGGGTGTGTTTTACAATAGAACTGCAGTACAGAAATTTCCACGATTAAATTGTTCTGACTTTGTTTATGATAATGTCATAGTCTTCAGCTTTGAAGTCATGGAACAGAATATCCACCTAAATCCATCTTGGTCTAATTTTTCAGATTAGAACTTTACTATTAGAACTGAGCCTAGAAAAAAACCCACTACCTCTGTCCCTCAAAGAAGTTGTATTTAAATTGCTACGAAGCCTGCCCTTCCCAAATTAGCAGCAAGATGGCATCTGCACCATTAGGAAACAGCATTCTGAACTGCAATACAGTGGATGAGCAGATTGGTTTCAGATGGCTCGCTGTCATGGCAACATACACAACTGTCAACATTATACTTCAAAAGTAAAAAAGTTAGCTCAGTTTTTGCTGAAGAATTGTTTCTCAAAAGACTTACTACAGCTGCAAAAGAGCAGAAGCACAATCTTCACAGCAATGATCTTACTGCGCATCCTTATTTTGGCTAAATGAGGATGCAAACCAGCACATAAATCCTTACTTCATCTCTTAGAAAGCAGTAGCATTACTATGTAGGAATGGCATTCAGTCCCAGTTTTCCTTAAAATTAAACTAAGAATTCCTGGAATTTGTAGCTGTTCTCCTTCCCCTCTCAACTCCTGATTCAGTTATTGGTGAGCAGGAAATTGAAAAGATGGAACCATCCAAAGGTTTACTCTATTGCAGACACACATAAAAGTAGGTAACACACAGAAGCACTCAGAGAAGAAAAAATGTATACCATAGAGTGACCATCACACTCCTCGCTGGAGTAGCTCAAACATCAAGCTTAATTCTCTTAAATCAGCTCTGCACACTGCGGCTCAATTGATTCTTCTGTTACACCATATAGTAGCTGAGTATGGGAACTGGAACCAGTGACTGCAATTGCTGGGGAGTCATGCAATACACAATTGCAGGCTCAGAACTGATATTGTTCTACTAACCTGAACCTTGCTTATTATGTGTCCCAACCAACTCGATCTTTCATTTTCTTGTCTTCAGCTGCTGATCAACTCTAGACTTCCAATATTTCTTCCCATGAAGACCAGCCTAAGTTAGCTACGAATTATGAGGTCTTCCATGAGATGCTCATAAATCCCTGTTATTATTATGGTCTTCACTAGATTTCAGATCCCCAAGCAAACTGTAATCTGCTGAAGAAAGCTCTGTCACTAGTTTCATATAGCATTGTCCCCCAAAGTATTTTAACTAATTGTGTGAAATTTGTGAAAACACAGGACCAGCCAAAGTCCTGTGTTACACAAGGAATTGAACTGGTTATACAGATGATATCAAAATGCCACTGAAGTGTTGAAACTTACACTAACATGAGTGGAATCAGAGTTTTTTCCTGCAATTCTACATCAAAAATTCCTCACCTCTGGCCCAATTAGCGCAGAATGACAGTTTTCTCTTTTCTGCTTCTGCTGACAACTGAATGATATTCCCTATTTGAATTAATTTTAAGAAGTTACACAGTGAAATTATCCCGGATTTGGTAGCAGCAAGATGAGATCTGAATCAGAATGTACTGTTTGAATACAATACATAATAAAAAGAAAGGGCACCTCTGGTAAGGGTACAAGTTACCCAAACTTACCCCTGAAAAACTCAGCTGTGTTGCTTCTAAAATACAAACACTTCCAACAGCAAAGCATAAGCAAAATAAAGGTTTTTCTTGTTCATGTATATTTTGTTTCCTAATGGAACGTAAGCACTGTAAATAGTTATTAATAAATGTCCATTTATTGTCTAAGCAATTTACCACTTGCAAGGAGAAAGCAGGCATCACTACCACAATTACAATGTATTTGTCTCCCTTGCACTGTGGTCCCCTGTCAGTTACCCTCTAAGAGACGAAAGCCAAAATCCAATGATGTGACATATGGAAAGCACAGGAGCTGCAGCAACCTGCACATGGTATGTTTTCTGGTAACACTGCTTATGTTGGTCTTATTGAAACATGCTGATATGAACAGAAACTTACATAAGGTACTAAATGTGGGGGTGTTCTGGTGATTAGTAATACTTGAAGCATGCACAAATATGATTTATTCAGTTGGTCATTGCTCCATACCTCCTAATGAGTGTTCCATAATAGAGAAAATACAGAGTATGCAAAAAAAGGACTAGACTGCTAAACCTGAGCAATGCAAGCATTCATTTCCAGCACCTATGCAAACACTGTTTCATGCTTTCTCCAGTAGCATGATGGATCACATCGCAGCTTAGAAGGAAGCCTTCCACACCACAGTTCCTATCCAAGCATGTGCCCCCCTGTGCTTGGAACAAAGTGATCACAATTACCGAGATCAGACCTTCATAAGCAAGTGGCAAACAGGCTTTTGTTTTTCCTTTGAATATTAAAAAAATTAAATTAGCAACAAATGCTAAGTTTTAGCCACTTATGGACTTCCCCCAATTACTGTACCAAGTCAAATAGCTTCCAGCATTTCTTCCTCTTCTTGAATACAATTCAAGTGATTTCAAAACATAAAATAAAATGGAAAGGAAGTAATATCTATGAAAAGCTGACAGACACAAGTGACCAGTGAAAGGGATGTGTCGGTGAAGACCTCAGGTACTTCAGGCATGGCACACAAGAAGAGAACTGGTGAAGGAAGAAAAGGTCCTGGACATAACTGCTACTGGCTGAGTGAGGAAAGGAGTCACACACAACAGCACCAAGTCTGCCACAGCAGCTGTTACTGCCTGTAACAGCTTCAGGATGACAGCCCGAGAAGCAAGGGATGGAGGGCAGCCGTTTGTCCGACAATGTCAATGGATGCAAACCCTTCCTCCCACACCTCTGCTTTGCTGGGCACAAAAAGGGAGGGAGGGAAGGAGGAGGGTGACCTGCAACTGTCCACAGCTCCCTTGTGCTTGTTTCAGCAGTGCTTCTTAGTCTGAAGAAAAACCCTAGATGTTTACAAAATTCGGTTAAGACAAAAATAATCTATTCCCCTGTGGATTGTTAGCAACCAAAGGGCTAAACATCACAGTTTCAGGTGCTCGGAAACCGTTGGGGAAGCAGCCTTCCCTCCTCCCCTCATTAAAACCAAAAAACTAAGGGGAAAACACAGTCGCTCTGATCAGACTATTCACTAACAACACCTACAGTGTTACATGTCCGTGCAGCTTTCCGTAAGGCCAGCCCAGCCCAGGCTCCCCGTCCTCCCGTAGCCGCCGGTGCCGGGACCCGCGGCGCTGAGGTGAAGCCCGGCGGTTGAGGCACGCGGCAGGGCGGGAGCCTCGCGCAGCGCTGAGGGGGCACCGCCCGCTGCTCGCGCGGCGGCCGTGACACCTGCGGACGACCCCGCGGGAACGGCGCCCCCTGCCGGCCGCGCGGAGCACAGGCGGGGCGGGGTCCTTAGTGGGCGCCGCTGGGCCCGAGGGCGCAGACGCCCGTTGCGGAGCCGCTCAGGCCTTCAGTCACCACTGAGCATGCCGAAAGACAATGCAGTGATTCAAAGGGGTTTCCTAACTCCAGCGGTAAACTTTTTCTTGGATCATAGAATCATAGAATAGTTCGGGTTGGAAAGGACCTTAAGATCATCCAGTTCCAACCCCCCTGCCATAAGCAGGGACACCTCACACTAAACCATGTCACCCAAGGCTCTGTCCAATCTGACCTTGAGTACCACCAGGGATGGAGCATTCACAGCTTCCTTGGGCAACCCATTCCAGTGCCTCACCACCCTTACACTAAAGAACTTCTTCCTTATCTCCAATCTAAACTTCCTCTGTTTAAGTTTTAACCCATTACCCCTTGTCCTGTCACTAAAGCCCCTAATGAAGAGTCCTTCCCCAGCATCCTTATAGACCCCTTCAGATACTGGATAGCTGCTACGAGGTCTCCATTGCATTTTGTATATTAACAATAAACATCAGTTCCTCGGGGCTATTTCTGTTGCCCTGAAGTCTTAGACCTGTGCCACTTACGCTACAAATGTGACAAGAAATACTGCACTGGATTTTCCCCATGTCATTAGTAGACCTTGCAGGGTCTTAGTTACACTGGCCATAGCTTTTGGACCTCCCACATAGAATCATAGAATAGTTAGGGTTGGAAAGGACCTTAAGATCATCGAGTTCCAACCCCCCTGCCATAAGCACACTGAACCATGCCATTCAAGGCTCTCTCCAACATCTCATTTTGGAAATTTGAGTGAGACCATGGAATACTTAAGAGAAGGAAAGAGAGAAAAATGAGGAACTTCCAGCCATACACCTTCTTAAGAACACTGTGCCTGTAAAAAAAGAGAAAGATCTGTCTACAAAAATATTCATTCCCCAAAAGGCAATGCAGGAGGAAAAAAGACTTGGACCTGCTATGGAAGTTGCATATACTCCCCTTTTTCTCAGACATAGTGAAGTCTAAGGGGAACAAAACCAGGAAGAAAATCAGTTTGATCCCTTCAGAGCTCAAACAGTACTTACACGGCACACCACCTCTAGTCTCGCTGGTTTTGACAACACTGCAGGAGTCCTCCACCGTTCCACACAGCTGCCTTCTCCTTGCTTCTTGCAGGCAATCATTATGCACAGCAATCACATCCCTGTTGGCCTCAGCATGTCACAGATACAAGTTCCCTCTGCACAAACTGATATGTTACCGTTACTATTATAAGCTGCATAATTTGGAGTAACTGACATAGGAGTAGATGTTCCTCTTCTCATTGTCATTACACTGCTACCTAGAAGGCATTACATGAGTAGAGCTGTTTATCAAGAATGCAGGCAGCTGAACCGTCTTCCTTAACATTTTTCCCTGCCTCTTCTTTTTCTGCTCCTTCACTTATCAAATGACAGAGTGAGCACTAGAGCTGTGAGGAAGCAAACATGAAAATCAGATGGGTGATTCCTAGAATAGCCCTTGATTATCAGAGGTGTTAAATGTGAACGTGTACATGAAGCCACCAATAAGCATCCCTGATGCTTATTCATTTTTTATTTGCCTTCCTTGGGAGCAACTACATCATCATGCTTTGGAGAAGACATCTTTCAAGTCTTTGTACTCACACAGTTGTGACTGCTGGATGATATTTATATCTCAGAGACAGGCCCTATGTGGTCTTTACTAAGAGAGCACCTGTGGGGGGAAAAAACGCACAAACACAAAATAAATAGAAAAAAGGGCCTTTTGAGCATGGGAATGCTCATCTTCATGTTAGTGTAGCACAATGAACAACAAGCTGTCATAAAATCCCAAAAAATAGGTTAAGATTTGGAAGCAACAGAACAAATGCTTTCTGCTGCCCCATCTAAGAAAACTGCACTGAGCAAGGCTCTTCATCTTCTGGTCATCAAACCAGTTTTAACATATAAGCTGAAACTGTCAACCTAAATGTATCCCAAACTCATTTTTCTAAATAAGGGCACAAAAAGAACAGAGTTATGCTCAGAGATCACATGTGGGCTTCAGATTAATGAAAATGAGGTTGCTCAATATTCTGCTGACTTGAGAAAAACAGCACTGACATGACTCACTTCTTTCCTTTCTCTTCAGGGAATGATTCCTTCTAACACAAGTTAGGATTCCTCTTTATATAACTCGATCATGAAACAGGAGTTCAGCTGTCTATTAAAGAGAAAGCAAATTCATCAAATCATGCATACCATTTATATAACTGCATTTAAAGAAGTTTTATCAAAGGAAGGCATATCAAGCTAAATAAATTTTCTCTTTTGTTGCTTGTGTGGGAATATCATGTTAAGAAGTATTTTTCTGCACCTGAATGGATGCCAGTTGCAGAAATATCCACCGCTAAGCTAGAAAAATCTCACCATAACTTTTCATTATCAATATTAAATGCTAGAAATCCTCTGAGAGAGAAATGAACATTTCAGATGTTTGCACTTTCTGGGAAAATGCCACAAACTTGTTTACCAGAAGACTGCTATAGGAGAAAAAAAACCAACCCAGCAAAAAGAGACTCATATTTCTACTGAATAGTCAGTTTTGTTTGTGATCTTAATAGAATTACATCAACCAGTAAAAGGGAACTTAAGAGCAATTTTTCAGGTGCTTAGTACCCATGGGTAGAACCAGGCTTTGTCTCTTTCCAATTTCAGAGGGCTTTAACAAATCAATAGCCTTACAATATATTGGTTACAGCATGTTTCCATCAGTTCCAGTTTACTTCTCTGAAAATGCTCCATTCCTTTTGGCATTGGTCCTTTGACACAAAGGAAAGTCTTTGCCTCACATTTATTTCTGTCAGAAAGCTTTGCCCAAAAGGAACACAGAAGCCTGCTTGAAAGGAAGAAAATGCAAAGTGCAAATAGATACATCCATGAAACTTTAAGGTAGAAGAAATGCAGATAATCATACTTTTTACACAAGACATAATTTAGCAACATAGGCTTAAACAATTTATCATGATTGTTTTTGTACTTGTACCCTCAGCCCCAAACACGGTGATGGTCCACACCAGAGCAAGCAAGGAGGCCTTGGGGCACCTCCATCCACTGGCATGTGCAGCCCCTAGAATTTATTCCATGGCTGAGTCTCCTGATGCTTGGTTTGGCAGGAATGAGAGAAAATAAAATGCTCAAGTTAAAACAGTGAGACAGATTCCATGTTTTTTTGACTGACTTCTATCAGTATATTAGGACCCTATAAAGTGTCCTTCGATCAGTACGTGAGTGGCAAAAACCATGTCGGCCTCATCTCATGCTTCTGTATGGCACTAAACCAGTCTTGGAGATATTTTCTTCAGTTGAAAATATTTTAATGCATTCAATCTTCCCTGAATGCTTAAATCTGATGAAAAACTTCAACTATATATTTTATGCAAGAAATGAGTATCATTGTTCATTGCAGAAGGCAAGTGTATCAATTAGTACAAACAGACTTCCACAGAATTCACTAGAAATCATCAGCATTTTCTAGCATGACATAAAAGCTATATAGAGAAAAATATTTAAAATTCATTACTAAAAATAGGCTTGGGTTATCATTTCAATATAAAGGAGAGATTTCTTGTTTGAAAACTGGGCCGAGTATCTATGCTAGGCAGTGCTATCTGCGTGCACATCAAAAAACATGAGGAATTTCTAGAGTTCATGAATAACTCAAAGTTGACAACTTCAGCAACTCAAAAACTTGGCTGGAGGGGGAAAGGAGCATAAAATACACCCTGATCTCTTTAAATCATCCCTTAAACAAGGATTTTGGATTTGTTTGTTTCCTTGGAAATATTTTATAGCATAATAGAAATGGCTCATTTAGCTGTCTTTTCAGAATTATGATGAGCTGTTTGCCTGGCAAGGCTTAGAAGTTACAAAGACTGACACTGAAAATGTGTCAAGATGAGAATGTTAAGCCCTCAAAAAGCAACCAACTTACAGAAGGCTCTTGATACATTAATATGTTGCATTGCATTACACTACAACTGAGACTGCACTATCACGTGCTACTTTTCCCTTAGGATTTACCTTACTAACAGGAAGAAGGGAAAGCTCATGCTGAATGCAAACCTTATTGATATTTTGCTTTAAACCCTTTGTTCAATCCCTGTTCTTGTGCTGATATTGGAGCTCCCTGTCAGAAGCAGCAGCTCCCCCCCAAGCCACAGGCAGGCTCTGCCCAACAGCTGCAATCGGGCCCTGTTCAAAGGGAGTCTTTGGAGAGTTTTCTATCAAGCTCTACACTGAATACAGACTCACAGAGCTCTTTTCCCCAAAAGGTCACCAAGTTGATCAAATCCCAGGGAATGTGTAGCCCAAAGGTGACTCCAAATGAGATGTGTGCACGCGGATAACTTTGCTTAAAGAAAGCAGGCAAATACACTTCTCAGTGTAATAGGTATGATGAATTTTGGGTTAAATCCCCCCAAAAAAAGACACAACCCCACAGAACTGCTTTGTTTGCTCCTGCTTTCAGAAGTGACTAAACCACATTTGCTTAATGTGAGATATGCAAAACGTTTTCCATACATTTCTGTAAAGAAAAACATGTATGTGAAAGAATGACTCCATTTTTACAAGGGCATGTAGTCACAGGGCAAGGGGGAATGGCTTTAAGCTGACAGAGGGGAGACTGAGATGAGCTCTTAGGCAGAAGCTCTTCCCTGTGAGAGTGCTGAGGCGCTGGCACAGGGTACCCAGAGTAGCTGTGGCTGCCCCATCCCTGGCAGTGCTCAAGGCCAGGTTGGACACAGGGGCTTGGAGTAACCTGGTCTAGTGGAAGGTGTCCCTTCCCGTGGCAGGAGGTTGGAACTGGATGAGCTTTAAGGCCCCTTCCAACCCAAACCATTCCATGATTCTATGATTAATGAAAAATTTTCTGACACACAGTTTCACCCCTAATATGTAACATAGTTATACCAATCTAGTGAAGAATCTCAACCAGCCTCACGTGTAAACACTGCTCCCGAGGCAGTCCAAGAAATCCACTTGTAGGTTTGTGCACACCTTGATGCCAGTTCTGCCTGACAAAGGCAGTGTTTACTGTGCTCCTCAATGCTGCCCACAGGATCCCTGCAGGCGCCGAGGGCTCCCGGGGACTTCACCAGGAGACGGGTTAAGGAGCTTTCCCGGTTTTTGCAGATCAGGACTCCCCAGAGATCTGCCGGAGCCCTGGGCACTCACAAGCCACCACTCTGTGGGGCAGTGGAAATTGAAGGAAATATTCCATAAAAACAGTTATTCCATTTCCCGAATTCCCAAACCAAACTACTTAGTCTGAGTCGGACCCCCCCAGTTTTCCGGGGGTTCCTCTGCCAGGAGCTCACCCTCGTCCAAGAGGCGACACAGTCGCCACGGAACCTCCCGCAGGGATGTGCGTGTGTCCCGACGAGCCGAGCGTCCTGCCAGGGAGAAACTGGCGTTTTTCGGACCACCCCCACCGCCCGAACACGCTTCCTCAGCCCTGGGTGGGAACAGGCGGCGCACACGGAGCCCCGCGACCGGACGGGATGAGAATGAGAATGGGGATGAGGATGGGGATGGGGATGAGGATGAGAATAGGGATGGGAATGGGGATGAGGATGGGGATGGGGATGAGAATGGGAGGTCCTTCCCCATGCCGCCAGTCACATGTTCCTGGTGCGGGAGGAGCTCGGAGGCCGCGCGCACCTGCGGCCCCCGCCTTTGTGCAGTGCAGGTGCAGCGTCCGCCCCCCCCGCCCCGTGACGTCACACGGCCGCTCGCGGGGCACCATGGGAGAATCCCAATGTTTTCCGACGGATGCTCTCAGCAGTGTGGCGGTTTGAGGCGATACCGGGAGCGACGCTCGGGGCGAGGGGGGGACACGTCCCGAGAGGGGGCGGCGGCGGCTGTGGCGGCAGGGGGCCGAGCCGGTGCTCCGCGCCCCGGCTCTTCCCCACCCCGCCAGGCAGCATGGCCCACCTCCGTGAGGCGCCCGGAGCTGCCCCCTGAGCGCCCGGCGCCGGCGGAGCGCCCCGCCGCAGCCCGCCGACGGTGCAGGGGAAGATGCTGCTGCCGCGGCTGGTCTTGCCCGGCTGACGCCCCGCCGCCGCCGCACCCCCATCCCCATTGTCCCCCGGCCGCCGCCGGCTCCATGAGCGCTTCCTCCTCCCCCCGCCTCTAAGCTTCCCGCCCTCCACCTCATGGCTGCATCGGAAGAAGGGACCGGCTGCTTTCTCCCGAGAGGCAGGTCTCAGAGTGACCCCAGCATCCTCACCGACCCCGCGGGCCCCGGCGCCGGAGAGCGCCCAGGTACCGGCAGCGCCCGGGCGGGGGGCGGGCAGGGGCGCGCTGAGACCATCCTCCGTTTAGGAGCGCGGGCAGGCAGGGGACAGGGAGCGCGTTTTCCGCAGCGAGTGCCGGAATGGTGCAGCGGCTGCGCTCGGAGCGGGGCTGCAGCGGGGTAATTCCCGCGGCTTTGCGATCCTCCACCGAGAGAGAGGGCGGGGGGCGCGGCGGAACCCTCCGGTGAGGCTCAGGCGGAGCCGGCTGGTTACTTTGGTGGGGTGCTGGGGAATAAAGTCTAATGAGGCAGGCGGTTTGCATGGGATCACCATGGAGACACAGGGACACAGGGTCATAATTAAAGGCTTTCTCCGCGCCAGAAGGTAATTGTCACTTCCAAGGAGAAGCGTGAGCTTCTTATGGGGTGTGGGCCCAGGGCGAGGTGCAGGGAGGCACAGCCGGGACGCCGGAGTATAAATAGAATATTGTGATTAGATTTTCTTTAACAATGGCTAATGGTGTTTTGAGCTTAACTTCACTTTGAGGAATAATCCTAAACGTCTGTTGGGGTGACTCAGTCATTTGAGGCTGTCAGCATCCAGAATGCAAGCAATGACCCCTAGAGAAAAAAATAAAAGAAAGAAACAACTCCATCACTTTGATGTGATGTGACTGCATGGAAAGGCACAACAACAAACTAGAGGCAAAGGCTAAGAGCCAGTTTACTCTTGGTTTCTCTAAATAGGTGGTCATACAAGAATGGAAAGGTTTCTTTATGAGAACAGGAGTAATCAAACCAGCGTCAGACAATGCAGGGGGTGTTGATCGCTGCTGCCCGTTACACTGAATTCTAAAGCTAGAAATAGCTCTGGGCTTTGGGTCAGGCACTGTCAGCCTGGAAGAGACAGTCTCTGAATGCAGTCTTGGGCTGAAGTTCAGTTCCAGCCTTTTTCAGATTACTGAGTGAAATATTCCAGGCTGCTTTGATACACCTGCTATGCTGCTTCCTTCTGAGACCATGAGGATATTAATATCTGTAACTATTTTAAGTTCTATTTCTTTGTCTTATCAAGCAATTCTGAGCACCTTGCTCTAGAGTGAAATACAAATTAAATTAAGGCAAATAGTAAATGATTCATCTCTGATGCCCAACTGCTCTGATACCCTAAGTGAAGGGAACAAAGAACGCTTCTAACATGAACTGCTCGACTCACTCCCAAAGGGGCAATCTTGGCTGAAAGAGGAATGTATGTTTCTGCCATTTGATTTCTGGAAGCAGAAGTGACTAATGAAAGGAAGGCATATGCAGTCTCGGGTTTAATTCCTCTATAGTATTTTCTGCTAATTAATTATTTTGGCCTTTGTGAGATATACAACAAAGACAGTAGCAACATGTCTGACAGACAAAGATATAAACATTATGATGTGTTTTGTAAGGAGAAAGAACTATCTATACTAAGTAGCATTTTTCCCCTGATACAGACTTCATCAGATAGGTGCCCCATTGCATAGCAGAAGCTATACTAATAAGCAAGAAAAGATGGTTTTGATGGTATTGTGTTAAACATGCAATATGTGGAGAGAAACAAAAGGTGATGGGATTCGTCCAGGTGGGTATAGATAGTAGTACAGTTAGCACATTTGGGAAGCTTTTCAGGTCTTAAATTTGCTCATCAAATAGTATTGAACATTCATATGCTTCAAAATTATAACAAAGTGAACATAAATGACTTAATTTAAATAATATTTTACCCTACAGTGCTGTAAGTAACCACTTATTGTGAGCAATTTCATACAACTGGTTATTAAAAACCTGAAATACATTTTATACTACTGTAAGAATTATGCACACTAGAAGACATAATTGTAATTTATCTTACTGTGGAAAATAATTTTATCATTATCATGCCAACATAGCCATCTATGGACTCTAGTCACAAGAAAGTCTTAGGAGTGCTAAATGACACATAGCAAGTTTGTGTTTACATCCCAACCCTCCTCACAGACGAACCATGGAGAGAAGTAAGCGGGAACATTCAGGATTCTTTGTTAATTTAAAAACTGAATTAATTTTCATTAACGTTTCAGTCATGCATTGAAATTGTGCAAACAAAACCAAACCAAAAAACCAAGCCAATAACAAAAAATGGATGAAACTGAAGGATCCCTACAAAAACGTTCCTACTTTTATATGGCATTTGAAAGATACTACATTCCTACTGGAAGTGCACTCCCATTTTGCAACATTTTCTGAAATGCATGACATGGTGAAGGATTATTTTGTATCAGTTCATTTGCCTGTGTCTGTTTAGAGGAAAGTAGGTAGCAGATGGGGTAATAGATGAAGCCAACCTATATTCTAAATATTTTTCTGGAGTTTCTGTGGGTTTGTTTAAAGACATAATTCATATTTCTTTTCTTGACCTATACAGTTAGGATTTTTTAGCCCAGCTTTATACTGGATATGTCAGTTGCATAGCTGAGAATGTAGAGGTGCCAACATGTAGCTTTTCCTGTATTTAGCTAAGGAAATTCTCCAACGCAATGCTTCATTTTCCTTTCTCTCTTGAACTGCAGCTGAATGTACATTGACTGTACACAGCACAGTGTACAAGCCTTGCTGGATGTCCTGCACAAGTTCACAACCTTCTATGACTGGACCATATTATCTCTTTTTACCTGACACTGAGTAATGTGACCAGATTCAAGGAATTCAGGATGACCAAACTGCAGATAGCAAGGATTAGTTCACCTTCAGATTGCTTTCATCTGCAAGTTTGTTGGTTTTTTTTTTTTTTTTTGATGAACTATT
>NDXB01013339.1:27594-130811 GCA_002631895.1 Agapornis roseicollis | reverse complement strand
TCTTTTTTTTTTTTTTTTTTTTTTTTTTTTTTTTATTATTTTTTTTTTTTTTTTTTTTTTTTTTTTTTAATTTTTTTTTTTTTTTTTTTTTTTTTGATGAACTATTGCTTGAGGTCAAATCTCATGTGAGAATAAAGTTGAAGTTTGATGGGGTGGGGGGGTTGGTATTTATTAGTTTGGGGTCTTGTTGGGGTTTTTTTTGTTGTTGTTTTTTGCTTGTTTGTTTGTTTTAAGGGGACTCCCACTTCTTCAAGGGAGCAAGAGCACAGAATAACTAAGTCACAAGCTGGATCACATAGTCTTAGATATTGATTTTTGAGAAGTTCTGGACACTCACAACCCTGACTGATGCCAGCAGAAGCTGCAATTACTCCTTGAACAATCAGGGCTTCATGATAAAGCTTCTTATCAGTGTGCTGTTCTTCACAAAGCATTCACTGTAGAAATAAAAAGCTATTTTCATTTATTAAATTAAAAGTCATTTTATAACCTTGATTTCCTAGAACAGCTATAATCTTTACAGACTTCAGTAAACTTTATCACATCTAAACAACATTAAAACCTAATACATGTCAGGGGGGTTGGAACTGGATGATCTTAAGGTCCTTTCCAACCCTAACTATTCTATGATTCTATGATGGTCTTAATAAATATTCCTGTGGTAAATAAGGTAAACATGGTGTTCAGTAACCTAGACTAGAGAGTTAACAGCGATTTATTCAAAAACAGAGGTACAAATTCACTGATTTAGATCCTTCACATGCAACTTTAATTAAACAGCAGCTCCTCATAGTGATCAATTGAGATGTCACAGTCATGGTCTGTGAAGAAAATACGGACCTCAGTTATCTGTGCAGGCTCTACTGACAAATAGATAATTCCCTCCAGCATGTAAATGGTGCATATAGTTCTTACTGGTAGAGAATACTGGAAATAGAAGAAAGATAAGGAGTGAATGCTTATTTGTTTTAGTTGAATCAGTTCTTTTCTCCTTTAAGACAAAACAGTGCATTTCAGCCTGTGACTTAAGTGAACTGTTTTCTGGCCACTGAGCAATAGTTTATGAGAATCACTGTCCAGTGAATGCTGGACTTCATATTCCAGTCTTTATTGAAGCATACTGTCATGCTGAGTGAGCAAGCCTTAAGAAGGAATATGTCCTGAATTTGAGAAGCACACATCAAAATACTTAGGTCTTGCTTAACTATAGACTGTCTCTAGACTGTGCTCTTGTTAAAGTGAATTTTGTTTTTCTTATTACACCATGACTTAATGCCAGCTTCAAAAAAGGACTCTCTAAAACCAGTAGCATCCTTCCCTGTTGCCATTAAGACTGCTGTTCAAAGTCCCATTGTTTCCACTGAGGGAGAAGGCCAGAAGTTTTATCAGATTGTGTATATAAAGACACAGCTTAACTGACTGTAGATCTGGGGTTAGCTCTGAGATGAAGAACTAGTCTAGAAAACATCTTATCCTGCCATAACATCCAGGGTAATTTTTTTGACACAGTTAAGGAAATTTTAAAATGGTAAAATACTGGTTAAGTTCTAATTTAAAAAATTAAAAATTAAAAGGTTGTAGAAGATTGTTTAGATGGTAAAAGCCAGCAACTGCTCAGGAACACATATTGCAAAGAGGGATTTCATTCATTCCAGTGATCATAATATTTTCCTTTCCCCCTTTTTTTCCCCCTCATCCATCTTTCCAGATAAGGATCAAGAGAGAAAGGAGATTGTAAAGAGGGCATGGGTATGAAATTCAGAACAGATTTCAGTATCACAATCTATTTGAGAGGCAGTTGCAGGAAGCCAAAATATTGCTCTCATTATATGCCAGTCACAGGGCATAGAAAAGATTGACAAGCGCATTTGATTTGTAGTCATAGAAGACAGGGCTCCACAGACTGAAGAAGAGCACACCATGTCAAAACTCAGTATTACTTGAGAAGATATAGACAGCCATGACAATGTGTGAAAGTGGCATGCCACACCCTCCTGCCCCTCCCCCCTTAATTTTGGGATGGATGGATTAAATCCATTTTAATTTGGAGAAGTATACATTGGTGCCATCTTCATGCTGCTACTTTTCCTCCCTGGCACAATGCAGTTAAAGAATAATTTTTCAGAATGGGTGTTACTGAGCTCTTCAGCAGACCTTGCCAATGGTCCTTCTCCTCCAGTGTAGGATCTGTACCAAGGCAAGGAGCTGTTGTGGTGCATGCAGTATTGTTAGATGTTGTTAATAGCTGTATTAACATAATTTCTTACAATTCTCATTGGAGAAGACTGATGAAGGGGTTTCTCAGCCTCTACACTGTTTGCTGCAGTGTGCTTCCAGATCTGACAGGGTAAAGCTACTTCAGAGTAGTTCCAGAAATGTACAACTATGTTGCTACCAAATACTAATTCCCTTTTTGTTTCTCTTGATACCACTTCTTATCAGCAGCACTATGCACTGAATTAACTTGAGAACAACTGAATAAAACTTAAAGCTCCTTCATCACTGCTTCTAGTTATCATAATTCACAAGTTTTGTAGCAGGAAGCAGTCTTGTAAGTATTCTTCTAGGATGCTAAGGAGAGAGTTGAAGTGTTTTGTTCCTTTTACACTATCCCTCTCTGGGCTGAAGGATGACCAACACAGCAAAGCCTTAATATAAGAATGGAATCCATCAGTAATGCCTCGGGAATGTTGTAATGAAATAAAACATCAAGTTTAGGAATACTTTATGCTAGGACTGTTTCTATTTTTCCTTTTCCTTCTATTCTAAAGGAAATTGATAGCAGAGTGGGTGCTGGAGATGCTGTTGATGTTCTGCCTGTCAGCTGGCTGCTGCTCTTGTCCTTTTGCAGTCACTTATATTACTGCAACTTAAACCAGGGACTTGTAGGCTTATCTGCGATGTCTTTAGTCATTGCACAGATTTTCAGATGTGACACTAATGCTCAAGCCAGGCCACCCCTATTAAATGTTCCCTTTTTTTTAACACCAGAAAGATTTTGATTTCCATTTCCTTTTACTGTATCAACCAGTCTGTTCTGTTAACAGAGACGGTTTAGCCTACATCCTATTTCTTCTGAAGCAAGAAGTGTATCAGGTCTGTACATCTTTTCCCAGCACTCTTATGACTAAAATAAAATAAGCTGATCAATGCTTTTGCTCCAGTTTATGACCTAATCCTATGTTTCTTGTATATAAAGCTTTGGGATATTTTAAATTCTCTCATTCAAAGTCAGAATGTTTCTGTTCAGATCTATGCAAAGGCCTCCAGCTGAAAATTGCAGTTCCACACGTAATGGGGAATATATTAAGGAATGCTCAGAAGAGACAAGAAATACTCAGGGTATTATCTTACTTAATGTCCCATTTCCTTTTACATTAAAATCCAAATTTCAGTCCTGTAAGGGTCCCCAAAATCTTTATTATCTGTGGGAATGTAGAGTTTATGCTGGTTGCCTGGGTATTGTACTTACTGAAACTCTACTTAGTCTATTTTGGGGATTCAAGAGAGAGCTTGGTGAGGTTCTGTTTCAATGCTACTCTTACAGCCGTTAAATGAAATCAGTTCATAAGTATGCTACTCATGTTGAGAGTTGTTTTTAAGCTTTTCCAAGGCTTGACTGTTCCCAATGTTTGGAGATTTATATTTAGCTAAATATTAGAGTTCTGCAAATGAAATAGAGACCTTTAATGGGGAGGAAAAAAGGTGTTTTACAGTTCTGTTTTCTCCTAAATCCCAAGTTGGCAGGTACTTCAAATGATGCTGAAAAGACATTTAAACCATTTAAACCTTTTTATCCAAGAAGTGGAAATACTGATGACAGACCACCATAACCTAGACTGGATTCATGAGAGTGAGGTCATCATATGGGAAATACCTGGTGGTGTTTTATGAAATTTTATTGTACCTATAGTTACTTCTGCATCCTTGAGTAATAATTGAGGGTCTTCTTTTTCCTCTTAGCTTTACAATCATTGCCTTCTGAGCAGAAAGTTTGGTCAGAATCTCATTTTGAAATGCAAGAGTTTAATGGAATGTCACACAGAGCAAATGTGTGCTCTGCTCCCATGTCATGGAGACCCAACACACTGCAACTGATATTCCAGGCACTTGCTGGTTCTCTTATTCTCAGTGCTACTGGCAAAACCCCTGGGACATGTAAAGGATTTGGTCTAAACTTGAGTATCAGAGTCAGAGTAGGTAGGTAGTCTATCACATGTCAGTGAAAAGCTTTTTCACAGGTTATCTGATTTAATAGTTTCTATTATCCCTTGTTGAATCAGAATTATTAGTTCTAGAATGTCTTAAACATTATATCTCCCCTGGTCCCTGGAAGTCCTTTCTCACGCACCAGAAGGAACCTTGTCATGTGCACACAAGTTCTTTCATCACACTCATGTTTGGTTGCAGCAATTGTACTCTGGCATTAAAAGCAGCAGGGATGACATTGCACACTGTGCAAAACATGCAGGATTGATTTTTTTATTTTTATATTGATATTTAAATAATGCTTTTGCATCTTACTGAAGAAATTTTCAGGTCTTAACTATACAACCACCAAAGCAAGCTGTATAAGTGAAAAAGGGCTTTTTTCAGAGTTGCAGGATCTTGTACATCACACAGAACTATTACTGGTCTCTTGTATATGTTCTACAAAGGGTTTCTATTTTCATCCTTAACTCTTCAGATGTCTCCATGCATCATAAAAAAGAACTATCACAGATCACAAAAAAGATTCAGGCTCACATTCTCCAAAAGCACAGAAAACAGTGAAAAACCACAGGTGTTTTTTATATTTTACAAATGGGGAATTGAGCTTTAATTAACTGACTTTGCTGGGTTTTTGTAGGAAGCCAGTGACACCACTGGAAGTTGACTCTGGATTTTGTAAGGCTCAGCTCCATACCTTAACCACAGAAATTATCCATAGCAGTACTATTGTTGTGGTAAATGGTGCTGGTGTACCCAGGTGTTTCAGTCTACAGTCGATTTACGGAAAAAATTGGAAGGGATGAGAGAAAATATTTTGTGTGGAAAAGGAAATCTGTTCTCACTGCAAGGTTAGAGACCTCAGATTTATGCAGTTAGTTAGTTATTTTAATGTAGCTGTGGTTTCTTGTCTTATGGCTTCCAGAGTTTCATATTACTAATAATGGAGAAAACAGTTTAGGCAAGTACATCTTGGAAATTTGGTGAATTAAAGAAAAAAATAAATATGAAACTTTGCTTTTTGGATAACGTTAGACTGGGACAGTTTATTCAAAATCATAGGTGAGTCTGGTCTCTTGCTTGGAGATTTAGGACAAGAATCTGTATTTGTTAAGTCTTCAGATGTTCAGTCTTTGAGCTGAATATTGTTTCACCTAATAGGAAAAAGGGCAAACCATGGTCTTTTTGATAGAAGATGGACAAGGATTTCTAATTACTGTTTAGTACTTCACCTTCTGCTTTGCAACTAATTTACCATCTAATGACCTTTCCTGATATGAAATAGAGGTAGTTGGGAATTTGACAAAGAAAAGTTAAAACACAAAATATGTATTTGTTCACACTTTTCCGCCCACCCTTGGGCAGGTATATCTGCACCAGCTTCAGTTAGGACAGAATTTAAACTAAAAAAGGACAAAAGAGCAAACAAGTATCTCTCTCCAAAGTTAGGCAGAATGGGCACTTGCACAGAGTGGAAAGGGTTCAGCTAATCTACAGAGTCCTGAGCCCCTGTCTTATCTTTCTCTCTTTAATGTTACAAGCTTTATTTTAAAACAAAAGTAAACTCCAAATCTGACTGCATACATTGAGTGCAAGCACTCAGAATTAACGCTCGCATATAATGATTTCTGGACTCGATGAGTTGCTTCTCTGTGCAAGTAAGATAAACTCATATGGCTGTCAAATACTAAAAAACTTCACACTTTGGCTAAGAATGAAGATGGTTTAAGATGATTCAGTCAGTTAATGTTTGTGCCACACTGAAAATGGGAGTCTCACAATGCTTGGAGCCATGTTAATCTCGAAATGGAACTGGTTATATGAATAAACAGTGAATAGTTAAGTAATAGTATTAACCTTTCACAGTCTTTGCTTTTGGAACTGCTCAGTTTGTGGGATAATAGATAATAGGGCTAAACTCTTCGTTTATAACATTATGGCATTTTCTAGCCAGATTTGTGGCTTGGTATTTTTAAAATTTAATATGTAGCATTAATTACCCTGGCTTCTCTAAGTAGGTCAGATCTATAAATACCAAAGAGCAAGTAAAGCTAAACATGATGCCTTCACTTTCCTTTGCAATGTTGCTGGATATTTGATGCTAACACAATGGATTCTTTGTGCCCACTAAATAAAATGCCTCTTTTTTTTGAAATTCAAGTTGATTTATGGTCTCATGTATACACAATTGGTACATGCCCTTGAGAGAACGTCATAGAGCTACTTGACACAGGTCAATGGCTTCATGCTTGAATCTGCATGAATATTTCAGTAAGATGATCTTAATCAAAGGATATCTTATCTTGCATGCTGTAGTACAGTAATATCCTGTAATCACACATGGTTCATGCATGCAGACCTGTGATTATAGCTGAAGAAAGGCAGGTCCCTCTGCATAAAGTACTTCATGATTGTTGCATATAATGAAGAAACAGTTCATGTGTTAACTTTGTCATTATATAATTTTATATATATAATACAAATTTATATCATATACAAACCATTATATTACATTTATATATTATTATATATGATTTATATAGTTATATTACATCTGTATATTGTATTTAAAATATATCAATAATATATATATATAATATTAAATTTTTTTTAACATCAGACTGTTCTGTTGCTGCATAGCCAGCAGCTGGACATAAAACACTGCATCACATCAAGCCAGTGAAGCCTTCAACCCTTTCTGAAGGCTGCTGCATCCCTCAGGCCATGCAGTCTTTCCTGTGCCTGGCCCATATTGAGCTGCTGGGAATGTCTGTCACATTTCATTCAGTTGCTCACAGAAGTCAGCATCTCACCTCTTAACTAAATACCATGCACCCAGATTTGGGGTCTTTTTTATCCTAGAAAACGAAGAAATGCTCCACTGGGTCAGAACTGTGGTCATTCTAGTCTAGGGCAGTGTTCTTCACAGGGACAGCAGAAGATGCTATTTAGGGAGAGCATCCTTGCTCAGCCTTGAAGCTTGAGACAGGCTGGAAGTAAAACTGAGGGTGACTGTATGAACACGTGGGAACACCAAATGAAATACTGAGGGTCAGTCTTCTGTGTGTGACTACAAATAACACACATTAGTGTTGATATTTCGGGCAAGTTGCTCAGCATCTAGAACCAGCCCTGCTTTCTTGGGAGACTCAGAGGAACAGTAGGAGAAATCAGTCTGTAAGAGAGTTTCTTGGCTCCTGCAAGTACTTTTTTATTCTTTTATCATGAATGATACGAATCTGAGTGGCGTATTTAGATAGAGTTAACATTCTCAACAGATAGATTACCTCCTATTCTACTTAAGAATTAGACACTCTTCCCTGTTTCCAGGTCTTGCTGTGTGAGATGTGATGAGATTGCTTTGTAACTAGACGTCTAAACCAGAATACCTCAGCCTTCAGAATTAAAATGCTTTCATATGTGTATGATGGGCAGAGAGGGGAAGGTGACAGCAAGTTGAAGACTGGAGCCTGGGAAGTTTTCAACCCAATGTTCAGGGTTACAGCATTATTTTAGTTGGATTTGAGAAATGCAGTGAGGGAAGAGGGAAAGGCAGTAGCTCAAAGATTTCTTCTCAACCAGTATACTTTCTGGGCAGCTAAATAATGGCCACTGTTGATCATCCACCTGAGGGATCACTGAATTACTGTAAGCAATTGCAATGACTTGTTCCCTGCATTTTGAATGGGCATGGCAGAGTGAGATGGCTGGATTGAGAACCTTAAATCTGGACCATCCCAAATTGTTTCAGCAGCAGAAAGAAAATGACAAGAGAAAATCCCACTCACTCAATAGTGTGCCAGTCACCTCTAATGATAACAGAAGTCCTGAAGAACATGCTATTTTACTGTAAACTCCTGCTGCTAATTCAAACGTGAATGACACAAAATAATTACATCCTAAGTAACCCCACAATTCTACTAGATTTTTAATGGAAGCAGGTATCAACCCTTGCCTGAGGCTAGTTTACTTGATCCTTTGCAGTAGTGGTTAACTTAACAGATGACATGATCAGATGCGCATTTTCTGAAGGCAAACATAGGGTATGTGAACGACAGCTGTCATGAGAGATAGCAAATAGACTTCATAGTGTTACGGTGTATATTTTCTGCTGAAATTCAATCAGAAGAATAAACTGAAAAGAAGCCAATTAACAAAGATTATTTTAACAAGTACAAAGAAATGTCCTCCAAAATCTGGAATATTGTGCATGAATGGAAACCTGTTAAGAAGGGGCCTTAACTTGTAAAAGGAATGTATCCTGTATCTCACTTCTTTAGTCCAATAAAGTATTTGTGAAGGCAACACACTCTGATCTGGAAAACTTTCCTCTTATCTCGTGGAGTTAGTGCTTTCTTACATTTTCTTGGTCTCTTGTGAAAGAGCAGAGTTCGTTGCTTGCTTTTTATACTTTTCAGTTTGTTTTCTCTATACTTTTTTTTTCACTTTTCTGCCATCTGAGTTCATTCTGTTGCTAGCACTTTTCTTCTGCCTTAGCAAATGCAGGAGCCCCCTGTTCCAGATGCCTTCCTTCTGAATTATTCTTCTGGAAACAGAATGGTTGTCACTACTGTAACACCAGAGAAGCCAACAAAGTCTGCCATCCTATATTCTAGCATTTTCAATCCTCAATTTGATCTTGATCTGTCAAAAATCTCATTTATGACACATGACAAGATTGGATCCTCTGTTGTCTAATGAAGAGTAAGTCTCACTGAAAACTATTCCCTTAGGGCATGTATGATGACTTTCCTGTGTGGATGCTTTGGTCTGTAAGCAAAACTGACCTCACACTGAGGCTTTTCCTACAGGTAATACTCAATAGGGTCACCTTTTTCAGGAACTACATGTATATCCTTTGTTGAAAGTTGCTGGTAAGCTCCAAAATTAGTGTGGGCAACATGAGATGAGAAGTGATTAAATAGCCCTTGTTTCTGAAAGAAGAACCTGGCAGTAAAAAGTAGAAGAAGCAGTTTTCAGTAGCTTGTGGTTCCATTTATATTTTCCTCCCTCTTGCACTACTTCTAGGCTGTGTTTAGGATTTATTCCAACACATCAAACGTCTCTGTTTCTACCAACCTCTTTGAAAAACCTGCACTATGACCCAGGGCATTGCTCATCTATCTTATTTGGGAGAGGTTATATATAATCAGCTCTCATGTGTCCTGCACTTGCAGAAAATTCATTCCACTTCCCATCCTGGAATTTAGTATTTATCTATCCCTCTATTTCTTTTGCCTGTTGAGCATTGTAGTAACTTACTAAAAAAATCTACCCCAAACCATGAAACCCCAAACTCCCTGAACAACACCACCACCCTCAAGCCAAGTAAATAGCACACTACCAAGAGGTTATGCATTTTGAGATCATGGTTTGTTTGGCTGCTTTAATGAAGTGATTTTAAAAGGGTTAAGTTACTGAATATTCTTTTAGCTTAAACATCATACAGATAGCAGCATAGAAATATACCCTGATTTTCTAAACAGGTATGCAGGGAATGACGTTTTCACTCGGTCCAAAAGGACAGGAGCTCTCAGAAGGTGAATACACTTTTTTATATATATTCCCACATACACCCCCTTTTTTTTTTAACTCATCCTATGAACAAAATGGAAGGCTACTTCTGGTGTGTTTAACTGATTAGTTCTTAATTCAAATTCCCCTTCCACCCTCCGTCAAGAAATTCCCCTGCAATTTGCCATCACAGCATTGCAGAAATCTTTTTTAGATCTTGGTAGCTACTGTTAAGGTTGTCTGAGAACAAAACTACTTTTGAACAGATTGATCTAACTATATGTATCCAAGTTGAAAAGAAGCAGAAGTAGATACCCTAGATCTTCCAAGCTGACTTTCATTTATGCTGTTTCTTGAAGAAAGAGGACAGCCTCAGATATTGCATCATGGTTTCTCAGAAATACTAATTCTTAAACACCAGAAAACTCTGTTTCCCTGCTTTATGTTAAGCAGCTGATTTTTAGTCTGATACGTCTGTTAAAATGAAATCACACAGACTTAGAAATACCTATTCTGACAGGAAGAGTCAAGCCTAAGCATATCAGAGCCAACGGGAATGCATGCAGTTTAGGGATTTTGTTGTTGTTATAGATCATAATATTCACATAATACAAGAGAGATTATGGAAATACGGCATAGTCTTATTTTGTCTGACACTGTAAAGAAAGAAAGACTTAAAGGATTAGTCTTGGTAACTCAGCTGTTCCTTTGCAACGTATTGTGATATAATAAGAAATAATGCAGTGCATATCCTGAACATGAAAGAGAGCCTCTGGTCAGAATCTTGTTAATGCCAGAAATGATTAAAAGCCAGCTAACAGTCCCAGTTTTCTGTCCCAGAAATGACAACACAAGATGTGACACCTCTTATTCCAATGCTACATAAGAGAATATCATGCATATGATTAAAATAACATTCAACATGACTAATTCTTCAAGGTTCACTTCTCTTCATTGTTAGAAACCTGAGGACAGCACAAGAAAGCAGAGTTAGGTTTGAGACAGAAGCTGCTACTTTGACAGGGAATGAAACTATCTAACTACTCTCTTTCCCAATGTCTGTTGAGAGGGATGGGCTAAGGAGGGAAGTGAACTGTTTTCACTCAAGTATGCTAAGCACCTAATTTACACATTCATTGGGCACAAAGCTTCACTCACTGTGCTGACAAATCACCATAATGAAGCATTTGCACACCCACACACATTTATACACATGCTGTTGCTCAGCTTGCACCTGCAATGATGGTGAATAGATGTGTAATTACATATGTAAGTTGTTGAAAGAACAGCTACTAGGCAAGGTCTATATAGCTATAGTAAGTGGTAGGGTTTTTTCTCCACATTGCTGTGGTTGGCAACTTTTTGGAAGCTGTTTTACCTCATAAATCCTGTTTTTACATTATGTAACTCTCAAAGGCTTTTCCAAGGAGGCCGTGTTAGCCCTACAGGTGTTGGTATTGACTCATGAAAATTTCGGGGAACTTGGTTCGTTTCCATGAGCTTGTTTGTGCCTCTTGCAATATCAGAGAGCTGTGAGTCTCTGACAAGCAAGGGCAAGTGCTAGAGGGCCCAGTTTCAAGCGTGCTCAGATCTCACACCTTGAGTGAATTGTGTAGAAGAGGTCAAAAATTGGTATTAGAAGATTTCCATAACAGTAACAAATGCTACCTACTGAAATCTGCAAAGTTTGTTTTGCATGTGTTGCTAACGGCAGCACTGTATTTCCTGGCTTATAGCTTCCAACTCAGATATTACAGTGACTTGATACCACAAATCAGTCATTCTACATTCAGAGGGGCCACTAAAATGCTGAAGTTGTATCACATCATGAAACATCCAAGTCATGTTCCAAACTTTAAAATCATGACTGTTATTGTGAAATTCTTATTTCTGCCATCTCAAAATCATGTTTTTATTCCCTCATTTCCCACATAGCCTACATCTGTGCACAAAACAAAGTCATTGATAACTTGGAGGTTTTGTATTCTGCAGAAATAGCACTGAGATTCTTTTGTAGGCATTTTACCACTGCAACAAGCCTGACTGACCCAGTGCTCCTGCTCTCATCTTGTCATTTTGATAGCTTTCAGAAGGTATGACTTCAAAGCAACTGCTCCAAAATAGTATGTCTGGAGTGGTTTTAAGTAGCTGCTTTATTTCATTGTTGTTCTGCCAATAACACACTCTGCTTTGAGATGTGAAGAAGGCTTCATCTATTCCACTGCCATCTAAGTCTACTTGAGCTGACAACCTTGCTATTTAGGATTACTTCTCATAACGGATGGGTTATTTACAGCAATTGTTTCCCAAAGATGTACATAGTATCATTTTCATAAATTGTTGGCAGTGTTGGGATCCCAAACATCACGGTGTATTTGTTTACTTTTACCCATTTATCTGCAAATAGGGAAATTCAAAGTAGCTCTGACATCAGATTCTAATAACAGTGATGTTTGAATAGTAATTATATTCTTCTTTTTAAAGTTTTGTCTGAAATATAAGAGTTCTAATATATGTTTTTAATGGCCTTTTCATGCCTATGTTTGATATGCCTGTCTATCAGTTTGTTTGATTGAGGATAATGGAAACTCACAGTAGCACATCTAAACCAGTGCATCATTGCAAAACTATTTTCAGTGTTTGAATGCATGGACACTAAATTGTGATCCTTTTTCAGGTCTTGTGCCATCATATAAACTATATACACTGAAAATTGATTTGATGTGTAGAATCACTGTTTAATTGTAGTATCTCCTAAAAAGGTTATTTTATACAAATGAAAATAATAGCATAATTGCATTCTGGATCAACTCTCCTCTGGTAATTGCAGTCTACATGTAGTCCAGGGCCTGATGGGAGGGCAAGGGGCTTTGGATTTTGTTGGTGAAGCTCTAGGATGAGGAAGGGAAGCCATCAGGTTTTATTCATTTTTCAGTTTTTACCATTGTTGCAAAAAAAAATACTAATGACAGCCTTTACTGTTGGGGAGGTGGGAAAAGGAGGGTTAAGGAGGTGATGGGAGCTGTTACCTGTTTATCTTTATATTTTCATGTGTTTTCCTGTCAAAATATTAAGTGAAAAGCACAACCCAAAGGGTCATCTGGATTTCCCACACTTACTTTCTTTGTATTTCATGTCATTATAAATCCATCAAGACTGCAGTCACATCCTCAGGCTAACTCTGGTGAGCTTAGGGGAGGCCAGCTCAGAGCACCAGCCTTAGCCCTAATATCCATATCTGAGAGGTTGCTCACCCTTCAGCTATATTTAGAATGAATTTCAGCCGATGCAGTACTACTAGAAGAGCTGCTTCTCTAAAAAAATTTAGAATGCAGATCCAAGGCTGAAGCCATTTGGCTATCATAAGAGATGAGAGCAAAGCTTTTAAATTCAAGCAGATTTAACTGTGGAACAGCGTTGTAGAACTGCTTGGGCAAATCTGGTCTGACAGTCCTTAAGAAATATTACATAACCATCCTCATTTTCCAATTTTTACCACCAAAAATTACATTTACAGTTTTAATACCCATTCTATTTCCAGAATATTCTTACCCCAATCTCCCTGAAAAAGACTCAGTAAAGCCAAGCTCAACTAAAGTTTGGCCCCTTACAACGGAGGAGAGTCAGGCAGTTATGTCTGTAAGTAACATAGTTATTACTAATGCTTTTACGCAGAAAGTGCTCAGATACTCAGATCACAGACAGCATTAAAAAAATTAGTAAAAATAAATACAAGCCTTTACAGAACACTCAAGGTTTGAAGGGGACCAAATAACCCATCCTGATGATGTGACTCATCCCTGATGGGAAGGACTGGAAGGACAAATTCAATGAGATTGTGTGCGGAATTCTTGTTCTGTAAACAAGAGAACCTCAGTTCTTCTGGGAACACTGCAGTCACTTCAGGAAAAATACAGTTTGCAATTTGTTAGTTCATGATATGCGCTTTGTTTACGACCCTATGAGAGATTTAATGAAATGGCCTGGGGACAGAAACAGAATTTTTCAGCTATTCGTTATTTTGTAGCTGATTTAACCATTCACCTCGAATTGTGATGCAGGGCAAGTGATTGCACATGTTAGTGGCAATTACAATAACTACAGGCATAATTAAGCGGTTTGCATATGTACTCATGGGATATTTGTGCATAGAAATGGTCTGTACATTTTGGAATCTGATTTTACAAATTTTCTTCATTGTATGTAAAGAATTTGCTTTTCTATGTTGTTGCCATATCTATTTCATCTTGCACAATATATTATACTAAACATTCAAAGCATTTAAGCACACAGTTACCACTGATATGTATTTCAACCAAGTGACTGTAATTGGCCGCTGAACCAGTCTAGATGAATGCTGGGTTTCTTTAAATCAAAGACTGATTCTTATGTGTTTGTCTGGTTCTCTGGTAGATCAAGGACTGTCTTATATACTAGAAATATACATATGTTAGAAAGGTGGGTTTGTAACTGAACTTTGAAACAGTCCCTTTATGTATCTTTGGGCCCTTTCTTGAGCGTCTAACTGTGGAAGAACCTACTTACTAAAGAGTTGATAACACAGAGGCCAGAATTTGGCAGACTGCTTTCTTCCCTTTGGTTTTATGTCATTACTTCAATCTTCCTCTTCTATTTTATTTAATCTTTTTTTTCTTCTTTTTCTTTTCTTTTCTTTTCTTCTTTTTTTTTTTTTTTAAGACTAAGTAATGCCACTAAATGATTACCCCATCCCTACTCTTTAAGTTCAGTTTTCAGTTTATCAGCAGTCATATTATTTAACCTTATCACAATGGGTTCAAATGAATTGTTACAGACAGGTTATTATGTGCTGGTTAAGACAGGGAGGGCTTGATCTGCAGCTGTGTACCTCCAGGGTGTGATCATCTCCTCAGAGCCAGAAGAGAAGAAAATCTCATTACCATTTACAAAGGGCTAAATTTTAGTCTGAGTAACACCCAGGCTGTCTGAATGAACTGGAAGCACAGGAGCTGTCATTAAGCTTTATTCACTTTCACTTGCTCCTGGTTTCTCCAAACCTAAGTCATGCCATTTCCTTTTCAGAGTAACCCAGGTAAAGTCCTCCAAGAGATCACAGTGGAGGTGATGGTTTGTTTGATAGGGTAAGGGGTTTTCTCTGTATATTCCACTTTTGGAAAATTCTAGTGAGATTAGCCTTGAGGTATCTACATAACCCATTTCCCCATGAAATGGCAAAAAAGAAATGGGAAAGAATCCTATAAATTCAGAAAACCAGTTTACATAGGAGACCAATCCAGAAAGTTTTAGCTGTATCAGTTGTGTGGTTTGGCAGTCTTACAAAGCAGCTAGACCTTTTTCAGGGAGCAGAATGACTCACTGCAGAGGAGGCAGAGCTAATGATGGTTGAAAAGTTCTAATGATGCCTTTTGTGTACAAACAAAGTACAAATGTATTATATTCTGCTTTCATTTTAGTAATTAGTCATTCATTATCCACTGCACTATCAGTCAAGCCTCTCTGAAGAAATTCTTAGTATTATTCTGTTCCTTTCTATTCATAATAAATACATCAGTCTCTGATTAAATGCCTGAATCATTGAACAGATTTAGAGGATGCAACATAGTCTACCTCTTCACAGTGTGACCTAAGCCTCCAATGAGAGAATTAACGAATATTCCAATGGACAGACCAGCTACCCACAATGTGAATCCTCAGTGGTCTCATTAAAGTCATAATGGTTATGGTTCAATCTCAAATCAGTCTCCAGCAGTGTCTCAATATACACCCCCCAGGAGTGTCTCAATATGCATATGTCTTGGAACACACTGAGTCAACTGTGCTAGAATGAAGCAAGTCATAAAACCCATCAACAATCCGTGTTTGCTAAAATCACAAGTTCTTACTTCAGAGCATTTTCAAATAGATAAAACATTGAAATTCTCACAACCAAGGTACCAAATGGTTTGTGTTAGTCTGGGAACACACCCAAATGGTCCAATCTATTCTAATTTGACTAATTTCTCCTAAAAATTATAATGGTCTCTCCCCATTTAACAAAATTAGGCAACATCTGTACAAAGAACGGTTTGAATAACTGAACATATGTTTTGCACACATGCAAATAAACTTAATTAAGAGTTGCACCCAGTCATAGAGTGAGCTGACATAAGGTATTGGACCAGAACTGAGCAATGCCATGTGTGCTTGGCTGCTGAACTCATACAATGCACATTTTGAACACTGCAGAAATAATCCAGAAAGTATGAGTTGATAATAGTGTCAAGAAAACTGTAATGCAATCAAAGGGAATATGCTGATGGAAAGTAAGAAAGTGCAAATTTATCAGTCATTGGGAATTATTTGCTCAGCTATAAAGGATATCATTGCATCCAACTAAAACACTAAGGGCTGTAAAAATAACTTTGGGTCTGCCTATAACCTTAATTAGTAAATACTAATCTTCCTAAATTCAGTCTTCTCAACTAGCCCAAACCCGTCAAACTTTGGCCTCCAGTTCCCCAGATGACCTGTAATAACTTTCAGATTGCATTCCATTTAGCTGCTGCTGACTTGAAACATTTACAAGTTCTATCCTTCACACAAAAAATGCAGAAATAGCTAAAAATGAGAATTGGAGAGAAAGCCCTCCTTATTTCTTTTTATAGTTACAGTTTGAATTTCATGCATGGCTGTAGCTTCAAGGCACTGAAGGTATTAGATCATTTTTAGTTCTACCTATTATGCGAGGTGTTTTAGAAGAATGAAAAACCTACTCAAATATATTTAAAGATAAAAGCAAAACATGAAATACAGCATTTTGAATGTATGCCAGCATCTGCCTCAATGACATTCATGAGCCAACTGCATTCTAAAACAATCATGCAGAGCCTGAATTCACAGCCTGAACCATCACAACAAAACCTGCCAGATTTAACGTATGTAGTTGTTTAATCTCCATTGTAGTCCTGAAGGATGGCAATCATACATCCCGGCCACAGTGCTTCATTTTGTCATTAGTCACCAACTTTTACCAGTCACAACAGTCTAGTGGCTTTGCACTCAAATGGGGAGTGGTGTTGTAGGGGAAAGCCCCTTAGTTACATGCATGGTACTGAACCTACTTGACCACCTGTGATGTGTAAATGGATGGATTTTTATCTGGTGGGAAGTGGCTCTCATCAGTGGAATCAGGGGTTAACTCAAGTGGAGGAATTGATGTGCTCTCTTTCCTTATCTTTCACTTTCTCCCACATACACCCCCATTATCTTTAAAGTGTTTTATCTGCTTCTACTGGGCAGAGGAGGAGATGAGAAGCAAGGTAGATTGTTGTCAGAATAATTGCCTTATTCTCTGTTTTAATTGAGATGGTAGGCCTATGTACCCTCACATTTAGGAAAGCAATCTAGAATTGCTGTTGAAGAACCAGCCTCAAAAAGTCATCCAAATATATGTAATGAAACATAAATGAAATGGGGCACATAAAACCCTCCAGTCTATTGCCTTTGCAGAGAGCCATTCATTCTTAGATCACAGTTGTAGGTATTGTGTCCACCTCTGAGCCTGCAAACACTGCAATGCCTGCTGCACTTTCTGTGAAGGTCTGGGGCAATAGGACATCCTCATACAAATAATGTTGTGTAGTACAAGCTCCTGAGCAATGGGGAATACCCACATCAAAGACAGACTTGCCTGGCTGCTTCTTTTCTTTCCATCTACTAGAAGCAAATGTTTACCTAATGAAGAGGTAGAGATGCGTTATTTTTTTTTTCTTTTTCCTGATATCGCTATCAGTATTTGAACCACTTGGGCACCTTTTTCTACTCTATTTGTGCTTCCATTTATTTCAAAGGGATCTGGGGGTGCTTAGTGCTTTGGAATGTTTTGAACACAGTGTGTAAAAGGAATGTGGAATTTAGACACTGGTAACCACTCCTGCACAGAGTTTTGTGAAACTCAACAAGAGACAGCCTTAGAAATAGCTACTGTATATTAACATTCTACTAGAAGGACTACTTGTGATCCAACAGGCTACTAATTTTTTCTTGTGTTTTTATGACCTATAGGTATATGAGTTTTACATAATTTATACACACTGACTACTATTTTTAGTTGAAAGTATTTTTGCTTCAAGAAGCTCCCATAGGTTTGTGATTGGCCTTTTCCTCTGGGTTCCTCTTACAACATCTGGGTTGACTTAATGCACTGATGAAGTCTTTCCTGGGATACTTCCTTTACCTAGGTCATACACTTGTGAAGTGAGAAACTGAAATGTACAGAGAATCTAATAAAGATCAAAAGAATTAATGTCTTAAATTTCATCTTTCAGTACTGCTGTGCAAGTGAGAATAGAAAAGTGTCTTTGCCTGTCCACTGTGTCACGTGATTTTAGACATAAAGACCTTAATTCTGTAGATGTAGTAGAAAGATGCTGAAACAGATTTCTTGATAAAAACTATCATTCACTCTCTTTTGCTAATACAAGAACATCTGTGGTTTGCTGGGTTTTGGTTTTGTTTTTTTTTTTTAATAGAAGTTACATGTTGCTAAAATAAAAGCTGAAAAGATCTTTCAGTTTTCATTGAAGAAAACAGTTGAACTTTCACTTTCTTCAGAGAATCTCTGTATGTACTCCTGGCCATTTTAATGGTTCTCTCTAGTAAATCTGAAGCTAGGAGATCAGTTGTCATGGCAACTGGCAACAGATGACTCAAGAAAACAAAATTAAATGTTGGCTTGATGTCAACAGCTAATCTAGTGTCCTGCCAACTGAAATCACAGTTAACACGAACCATGCCTAACAAGCTGTGATTTGAACAGAGTTGCAGCCAAAGATAGAGTTTCTCACCCCATGAACAGGAGAACATTTTAAAACCTGAAACTAATGAGGGAACCCAACAAGTTTGGAAACTTAAAAAACCCGTTGTTTATAGTTGTTGAGTTGGAGCCATAACAGCTATAAATCAGTTTCTTCTTTGACATCAAAATCATGAGATCAAATTAATTACCATTTCAAGATCTGTCTTAACATTTTCAGAATCCATAAGATTGATTTGTACTGGGACACAGTCCAAAAATTATTTCAAATTGATGATTTAGTTCATCTGTTATCTAGAAAGCAAATTCTTATGCTATAAGCTATTTTGTAAAGGAACATCCTTAAGCATATGATTTCTAGACTTGGAATTTAAATAAATACTCTTTTTTCTAGAGAACTGTATCTAGCTTCTTTGTCATTAGTAGGCTTTTAGGCCTAAAGGGCTACAGTAAGGACTGCAAACCAGAGAATATATAAAAAATTGTCTTTTACATACATTGATTGAAAATAGAGTCTCAGTTAAGAACAATCCACTAATACTTGACTCCTCCTAGTGATGGTTAAATTAGCCCATATGGAGTGTAATAGAAAATAGAACAGCATTGAAATAACAGAAGAGTGTGTTTAGAGCTTGTTTACATAAACAAGGGCTATGAAAATCCATGCAGTTTAACTTATGAAAGTACAGTGGATTAATTCACTATTAAAATCTATGTGGACACTCAGGTTGAGAATTAGAGTGATCTCAATTTAATTTAGCTTTATTCTTTTCCAAAGCAAATGAACCTAAATTGAATTAAAATTACTTTAATTCTAGGAGACACTATTCATGAAATTTAGTGCAGTTTAATTAAGATATTCCATGCACACACAGTTAGATAGTTTGGATTAGAGTTTCTAAGCATTGTCATGTAAAAAAGCAGTTAGGATGCATGTAAAGAACAACTTTTAGGTTGAAGTGTCTGTGTGCGTAGTACTGTATCAGTCTCCTTACTTCAGTAATTGTACAGTGATTGACTTCTTGCTTTTTTTCTTTTTGATTTCCTGTATGCATTATTGCCACGTTCTCTCCAGTGATGTTACATATTCTAGGCTACTGCACTGAGAACATTTTCTAACCTTAATGCAGTTTTGGTTTTTTGAACTATACTCATACCACAGTTGTCTACAACCAGGACATGATAATCTACACAACCACTTTGACGTTTTCTAAGTTTTATACTGTCAGTGTAGTTTTGTTGTCACTGGTGGATTTCCAAAGTCTTGTTCAGAACCTATAACAATTCATTCTCTGAAAATTAAAGCATTCCTTGTCTTGATATGTAATAAATCTGAGATCTCATTTGCCTTTTTTCCATGTATAAAAAACATAGAAGCCTTCTGAGTTAGCATTTCTTATGCATCTAGATCAATTCAAGGACAGGAATAAATTCATCTAATACTACCCAATGCATCTCCATGTTTCAAGTCCGTACTCAAAGGACATATAAATCAGCTAAATCTACACAGAACCTCTAGGTCTGTGAAAGACTACATATATCTCTTTAAGGGTGTGACAATGTCTGTTTTTCTCAGTCTGCATATGAGGGAGCACACATGCAGTCTGTTACCTCTGACACCTTTCTTCTCTGGGAGATGAAGATGAAGTTGAGCAGTAGACGAGGAGAAGTGGAAAGAGAATTGTGCTTTTGTTGTAGCAATGCAATGCCCCATTTAGTGAGCCTGAGATGTTGCAGACATGCAGTAAACAGCTTCTGAAAAAGTTAATTTGTGGCTGGTTTACCATGAGGCAAAGAGGAAGTTGTGCTACAGTTTTCTGTATTCTGAGATTCTGCAATTTATGATCTATGTTCAAGACTGTGCCTTGAAGCACAATTTAGCTCATATTCAGTGCACTGTCAAATCAGTGAAAAGTAGATGCAAGTGCAGTGCACAGTTCATCAGGCTTTTCCTTCACCACATATACAGGTAGCTGCATTGTGCATTACTAAGAGTTAATAATGTCACAAACTGTATCTCACGTCTAACCATTTCCATTATATTCCACACAGAATACTCTACAAATAGTGTAGTTAATGAATAAAATTTAAGGCTTAGATTTTTATTTTGGTAAAATCTTCTGTATCAGGATTTCTATTTCCAACAAGTGTTTTGTTGGAAATTATTAATTCAAGGGTGCTCTATATTTTTGATAGAGTTTTGACTTTGGAAGGAGCAGAGGCCCTTTCCTGTTGGCTGTGCAGTCCTGAGCTGGCCTTGGTGCTGAACAACACTGGAATCTTCCCTGCCACAAGTTAAGCTTGTGACTGGTGCTCGCAGCATTATAGAGAGATTATCTTTCTGAGGACATATGTCATGTTGGTGTATCTTACCCTTATTAAGTGATTAATGTAGAGCCAGTCTCAAATTATTCTAGTAATTTTTGAGGGAGGCTGATGAAGAGAGGCCCAAAAGAATACTCCAGGAAAACCTTATTAGACAAAAATTTGGAAGGGCTTGGATTGGGAGGGAAAATAAAACTCATCCAGTTCCAACCACCTGCCATGGGCAGGGACACCTTCCACTAGACTAGGTTGCTTAAAGCCAACCTGGCTGTGAATTCATGGCATGCTGATTTGGATTTATGTATATGCATAGAAATATTACCCACTTTTAGTCCTCAGAGCAATGGAAACATGGTGCCAAGGCCTCTGCAACATGCAATACGCTTATATTCATTTGTTTAATGATTTATCCTGCATAGGGAGGACAGAAGTCCATATTTACAGAACTGACAGCAAGCAAAAGATGTACTTTTACAGTGTGCAAATTGTCTTCTCATTGATTTTTCTCTTGAAAGATCATGATTTTAGGTGAAAAGGCAGAAGAGATTGTGAATAAAGGCACATATAAGGTGAGAAGAGATGGGGGAAAATCTCAAAGGGAATTGCAATGCAGTGATGCTGTTTTTTGACATCTCTCGTTTCACTTTATGTTGGTTGTTGAAGAAATGGTCGTCCATGTTTCAAGGGATGGGCTCTATGGTGATGAATGTAAGAAGAGAAATACATATTGTGTGTGTATTAGGTAATATCCATAAAGCTTCCCTTAAAAATTTCTTTGTAGCTCAAACTAAAAATTCCAATTACAAATGCAGAAACTCATCCCAAGAAGTTAAGTAATACAAGCTTCTGGTTATCAACAACTGTTCCATTTTTGTACTGAACTAAAAAAATATGAATCTGACTTACTACTACTTGTTTTAAAAAAGTTACCCTAGCAGTGTAGAGTAGTGAACTTTGGTCAGGTGGAATTTTCTATTGTGTTTCAATGTTTCTGCCTGAAGATCAAAATTGTACATTTGGGACATCTATAAAAAATATAGGTGAATAATTGATGGATGTGGACATGGATTTTATTTGTTAGAGTTACACAAACAGATCATAGGATCACAATATGATTCAGGTTGGCAGGAGTCGCAGAAGTTCATCTAGTCCAATGCATTGGTTGTTTGCAAGGAAATGTTTCTAGACTCTCAGAGGATGCTATGGTTAGAAATTAAACTGAATTGTAAAGTTCTATCTTGTGATTGAAGAAATAAGTGTACAGCATGATTATGTTTCTTTATTCTGTCAAACACCTTAGGGTGAGCTCTTACTCTTCTGGAAACCAGTGCCAGTGAAATAAAAAACCGCAATGTTTTCCACTGCTTTTGGAGTAGTACTTATGGTATAATCAGTTTAGTGTCAAATTATCCAGCCTTCATTCATACAGCAATGGTTTGCTTTGTAGATAATCACAGCCACAGTCAACAGAAATATGAATGATTTAGTGACATGACTGAGTAGTACTGGCAGAATCTGTCCTTTGCATTAACTGCACCCTCAGACTCATACTCAGAATAGCTGAATGTACTGTCACAGCAGCTGATGAGCTGTATCAACGCCAGCTTTACCAATTGATAATAATTCCCATCCACTGTATTCATTTACAGGGTTATAATGAGTATTGATAGAAAGACCTTGAGTTCTGACATTAGTGCAGTTGGAATGCTACATTTATCATTCTTCACTAATGCTGTTAAGACCAGGCATAATGATTTCAATAATAGCTCAACATTACACTGAGTGGCTTCTGTTTGACAAACTGTGAAGTGGTGCTAGCAATGGCATACTGTTGAAATGATCATTTCAGACCCATGTAGAACAGATATTGTAACTACATATTCCCCACTGGCTAAATTATGACTCTAGAGTCTTGACTGTTCTGGGAACACGCAGCAGCTCTATATTCTTGACCTCTCAACACAAGGTACCTAATCTTCTCTTCCCTCTTACACTCACAGGGTAACAAAGAGAGTAGTTACACAAATTCACATATAGAAGATGTAAGTACAAACAGAAAACATATTCAAATTTTCAGCCTTTCACCATTTTGCTGTTTCCCTCTTACAGTAATTTCTGGGCTTGGACAGATTTTATACAATTCAGTTGCATAACAGCCTTTCAGTGAACCATTAAATTGCTGACACATACCACAGATTTTTATGACAGATGATAAAAATAAAAAATGACAAAAGACCTTATTGAGGAAATGAAAGGGATTTATTGCCACATTTAAACCCCCAGATTATCCTAATTAAGACTGATCAAGAGACACGGGGATGGTGGTATATGAATTTTGTAGCTTTTAAAAATACTTCATAGACCATTTCAAAGCTACTTTAAACTGAAAGAGGAGATTCAGGATGGATGTGAAGGACAAATTATTTACAATAAACGTGGCACAGGTTGCCCAGCAATGTGCTGGATGCTGCACTCAAGGCCAGACTGGATGTAGTTCTAGGCAACCTGAGTTGAAGATGTCCCTGCTTATTGCAGAAGGGTTGGTCCCAACCCAACCTATTCTATGATTCTACTTCCAGGAATACACCGGAATATCTGGTCACTCTTTCTTTACTAACTATAAAATCAATTCCAAATTTGAAAAAATTACAAATATTAATTATTGAAGTAGTAATAAAGTACTCTGAGGATGTTAATTCTTCAAATGAAAAGGCTTTCATAAAAGAGAGGGATTCATTCAAGTTCATGACAATAGGAGAACAAATGTTTCATTTTACAGTTCTTCTAAACCTAATCTCAAAGTTCTGGGTTAAAGACTAGTTGTTTCCCATTTTTATGACTATGCCTCATCTATAGGTATTCATAGAATGTAATAGAAGAAAGTCTCAAAATTAAGTGCAAGCACATTGTATGGGTATTTAAGAAATACTGAATCATTTAAAAACTGTTTAAGAGCCATTCCTCAAATGTCAGTTTTTCTTCAGTGTCTTTCAAAAAGTCTCCTGACTCTATTTGAAGAGTTCTAAAATTATCACTCGGCATTCTGATATAGAGGAAGATTCTTAACACCATCATTTATTTTTTTTTTTTTGCTAAAAACCAGGAATTGGAAGCAAAACACCTTAGATTTTCAAGAGGTACCTTAGCCAGTTTGTCAACTGGCTATGTCAACTGCTCAAGTCATTACCTTGGAACTTTGACAATTTTATCTGTTATTGGAAGACTTTTGAATAAACTGAACAACAAAACACTGGGAGATAGAATGTTGCCCAGCTTTAGTGAAAGGGGTTACCATTTCGTACCAGCAAAGAAAATCTTATATTTTAGATGTAATCCAAAGATGATCTATAATCTCATAAAAAAATTGTCTTGTAACACAGAAGTACATTGGTAGCTGAAATGTAGACTATTACACCCCAAACTCTTACCACGTGCACACAAGTTTACATGAAACATTTGCAATGCTTTACTTGACGAAAGCTTAAAAAAACCTTTGTTCTCTAGTACATAGGGAAGACCAAAGTGTATGAAGGGAGTTCAGATCCTTAAAGAGGTATTTTAAAAAGGCATGAATTAACTGTAGAGATTATTTATTCCTGCCGTGTAAGTTAATGGAGGTGCTTCATATATGAAAACATAAAATTGAGAGTTCTGAGACTCAGGCAAAAAAGGCAAGCTTCAAGTCTGGGTCCTGCTGAGGATGAGAAGTTCTATTTATGGTTTTGAAAAATGTGAAGTTGAGCCATTCCAAGCTTTTGGGGAATTTTGCCCATCAGCAAGAATACAAAACATTGACTTTCTCAGTATGTTTCTTCATTTCTTTGCTCAGTTCTCTATCAAAAGATTTAACTTGCCTCAGCCACTGCAGTCAGCCTCAGAAGTCCTCCAACATTACCTGTGTGGCCATGACACAACCCTTTTGACTGGTTAACAACAAGTGCTCTTAGCCTAAAGAGTAATGATTCACATAAACTTCTAAACTAGGAAAGATATTTTTTATTCTTCAGCAAAACATTTAAGAAGCTTTTGCCAGATTTTCCACCTTGTGTGCCTAAATTTCAAGTATTTAGAAGCTTTAGCAAACGTGGTTTTAAAACTCAAAGCAGTGCGTTTGTGCATAAGGGATCTCACTGACAAATGAATCTTATCAACCTTGCTAAGAACAAGGACTTGTATTTAAGCATGTATTTGGGAACTTTGCTGCATCAGAGTCTTTAAGTTTTAATAGATATTTTGCTTAATGTTTTTATTTACATGTGAAAGTTAGGTCTTTGGTTGTCATAGCTGTTCCCAGAACATGAGTGAGTAGTAGGGATGAGTTCTGTCCTCAGAGTTATGAGACAATGATTGTCATTTCTCTTTTTATTAGCTAAGAACTTTAATACAAGCAAGGAAGCACGTTTTCAGATACTTTTCCTTGTTTGACTTCATCTTACATTTTTTCCTACTTCACCATATTGATCAGCCCAATTTTAACATTCCTCTATTGAGGAATCATTCAGAGAAAGGCCAGCCTTTCCAGTAACAAGCTGAAGAGACTTCCAAAATGACTCAAGATCCTTCTTTCTATTATGATACAACACAGACAGATCATTAGACTTTGCAGCACATGCCTGAGAGATTATAACAGGAAGAACTTATTGAATAACAATTAGATTAATGGCCAGATACTGATTGATGGGTCAGGATAACACTCACCAGAAAACTTGTACTAAATACTAAAAAACAAAAAAATAAAAAAATAAATTTTTTTCAACCTTGTCATTGCATTTAATTCTCTAAGATATTCAATCTTCTGTCACTTTAGAGACACAATAACATTCACAATCATCAAAAGTAAAGCTCCCAAATTTCTGGGCTTTAGAAGAGAATCAGATGCTTCTGAAATGAAAAAAATAATACTCAGAAAATGTAAGAAATCCTTGGCTAGAACACATGTATATATATGTGTGGTGTATGTGTATATATATATATATGGTATATATATGGATAAAAAAAGTTGACCTACATTATGCCATTCATACTAATTAAAAGACTCCCAGTGATGTTAACAGCAATTGAAACAGTACTTCATTCAACTTGTTCCTTAAAGTATTCCTCAGGGAATAACAGGCTGTCCATTGAAATCTTGTGTATGACTGGAAGTCTATGACTCTGTTTTACATATGTTCATTGAATTAAAATTAATCAATCCTATATTATCCATGTGCTTAGTGCACTTCTATCAAAACAAGCAGTACCTGAGTTGCAGTGGGTCATTCAGTCACTGACTAGACTATGCTGGAAAATAAATGTGGGCAGTTGTGGAAGATGCGTAAGAAGACTCAATAAGAGAAAAAAACCTGGTAATGTACATTTCGCAGGGCAAAAGAAGACTGTGATTTAGTTTAAATTCATAAGATCTTTCTGAAGTTTGTTTAGATTTTCTCCTTGTATTTTGGAAGTTCACTAACATTTTGAAGAGCAAGAGGTATTCTCAATGCTCTGAAGTGGAACTGTTTGCCACAACACTATTTCAAGAATTATATGACCTACAGAAGCAGACAGTGCTCAGTTATTTAAAAACTATTTCCCTTTAGAACTGAAAATTTAAAACTTTGGAACATGAGTTTAATGCCCGACATTTCAAGCTACTACAGATGCAAAATAATACTGCTTGTTAGCAGGGAAAACGTATTTCTGAGCAGTCAACAAAATGCTGAAGCAGCTGTAGAATGAGATTCCAACAAAGAACTATGACTAGTGATCAGTTTGAAAGAGTACAAGAATTCCTGTACCTGTGCTTTTGGCCAACTCTGTGCGGACACCTGAAAGACCTTCCAAAACAAGAATTGGTTTTCACTTTGATCTCATTTCCTGCATCATTGGCATAGAATACTTGAACAGAGCAGTCATTGTGGTTTTAAGTCTGCTTTTGCCTTCATGCAAGAAAGCCAGTGGTTTTAAATTTAGATGGTAATAGTATGTTCCTTGTGACAAAATAATGTACAAAACCATTGTGAAATATGGCTTGCTTGAAGCTGACAGCAATGCAGCTGTTCACTGAGAGCCCTCTCGTTTCTTTTAAATCTAGAGCATCTGCCTTTCTAAAACACTTCAATGTTAAGTCTGTCTAATGAAGACATTTAGGATTGCAGGAAGAAAAGACTTTTCCTGCATTCTGGGAAATATGGTTAAGACTGGGTGGGGAATAATATGAAATTTGAATATTGTAGGGAAAAAATAGTAAGGGAAAAGCCCAGAACAGGCTTTCATTACTGTAATTTAAGCTGGAATCTTTTCAACCAGTGCTGAAGCAGTTTGCTGACAGTGCTAGAAGACAAAATTGTCTTGGGAGAAAGGAATCACAGGTTTGATGTGGTAGCTGACTGAAAGTTACAGTGGGGTTAGAGGCACTTTAATGAGCAAAACATCTCCAGTGTATTTGTTTCTGGTGTTCAGAGGTCTCCTCCAGCATTTCCAATTAAAAACCTCTATTGAAAACTTCTTCTACAGGAGAGGAAAAAAAAAAAAAAGAAACGCTTGCCACAGAGAGAAGTTGACTTGCAGATACTCATCTGGTTCCTCATTTAGAAAACTGAGTCCAATTCTGAACATTACGTGGGTTTTCACAGATGCATACAGATACTATTAATGATCCAGGCGCCTGTCAGTGAAGATTTGATTTTCATGGTTAAAATAGGAAATGCATTCATCTGTTTTACATAATACAAACAGACCTGGATAGAGCCCAAAGGGTCCATCCTTATATTCCTATGCAGCTTGAAAAGGAAAAAGTGAAGGAGTTTCAAGGGAGAACAGTAACAGAAGCTGAAAGGAAATAACTGTTTTCTTCCTTGGATTGAGCTGCTGCATTCTGTGTGCACCGACCAACAGCAGCACTCAGGGGTAAGTAGCAAGGAATAGAAGACATGAATAGAGAAATGGATAAATACTTCCTGCTACTGATGCCTTATTTTGTTGAACTGATCTATCATATTTACTTGGAGTTATAACTGAGGTGAGTTATTGATTTATTATAATATTAGGGGTATTATCTAATCTAAAGCTTTGGGGATTTTTGAGGTATTTCTCAGCTTCTATATCGAGGCTGTACAGCTAGTTTTTAACATGAAGAAATTAGGAGTCCTGTGATATTTTGCTTGTGACACAATATGCTAGAATATGTTCTCTCTGTGATCATTAGGAATATAGGAAAAAAATTCCACTGGCTGTCTTTTAGCTGAAAAAGTAGGATTGTTATTTTATATTTGGTGCTCGCAAATCATACATGTCAGAACTGTGAAGGTATTCCTCCAGAACCAGGAATCGGTGATGGTGGCAGATTAATTTCATAACTGTCTGTTACACAGGCTTCATTTCAATATTGATGTATCTGCTTTTTCATTAGAGAGAGGGATTTATGTCACAGTTATGCTGTGGAGAAGGTGGGGATGGAGCAGGGAAGAGGGAATGTTTTCCACTGCAAGTGTCCCAATGCTTTTATTGAGACATGATTTGGGCAGCTGGTCTCTTTCCTCCTGCCACTGCTCAGAAAAGAGTTTCTCTAAAAAAGTCAACAGTGTAAGAAGTTTATTTCTATGAAACCTTTAGATTTGCCCAGAATGCCTATGGTTGCATTTTGCAGTATAGTTTGAAGATGCCAAATGTTTTTATACTACCTAGTGCTTAAGATGTTGATGTATATTCATTGTCAACCTATAACTGAAAAAAAAGCCAAACCCAAACAACCCAAACAGTTGAAAAACAAGGTACAATTTTACCAAATAGGAACTTTCTCACTAATGTGTAACTTTGAAGCGTTCAGAGGGAGACTTCTCATGCCTGGTGAGATTAAATTCACATACTTTAAAATAAAGTCAGCAATTCCCTTCCTCTCTCACTCTTCCTACACATTATTCATCTGACACAGTCAAAAGCTGTTCTGTGGCTTCCACACAAAAGCAGAGTGAAAAAAAAAGCCAAAGATGTTTTAGTTAAATAACCATTCTTCTTCAGAATCCTTTTAAAGCGTAAACCAAAATGCTCTCCAGATACTGAGAAAACATATATGTAGTTTCAGATAATGACATGTTCTATACTGGTAAGTCACTAAATTAAGAGAACATTAAGATTTTAAAGGCAAGCACTAAAAAATAAGGAAAAGCCAGAATTCCGGTTGCCTATGCAACCTTCATTTGGCTCCTTGTGATATGTTTTATGATGCAGCCTTGAAATGCATGTTCACACACAGTAATCTATAAAGGCAGAAGTATTAATATATTCAGCAGCTTTTATCCAGTGCCTATCACTACAGTACCTGCTCTACAAAAGCTCTGAGCAATGCAGGGCTGGTGTGTCTCCTTACATAGTTAATGAGTGTGCAGAGCATCAGAGAGCAGTTTAAAACTACTATTTTGACTGCCACACTTGAGACATGTATACTATCATCTTCCAGAACCATTAAACAAGGCAGCATTTCATATGCTTAGATAATAATGTCTACTAAATTCTGTTGTGGATATTTGCTAATCTGAAGATTTGCATGTCACCTGTAGTTTAAAGATGAGCACCCTGTTTAAACGACTTGTTCCATTCCTCCATGAGCAATCTGGCAGGGGTAAGGGGAAAACCTGCTTTTCCAAGGCCTTCTCCATATATCTTTCCCACATTTCCCTGACCCATTCACAAATTTTGCAGCAAAGCCATACATACAGTTTCTCAGTGAATGACTATAGAATATTGCATTAAGATGATGTAGCCAATGGTGTGCATGTCTGTGTTCTAGAAAAGACTCCAGAGTATAAGCCAGCCCCAGACCTTTTGCCAGCCAGATCAACATCACTGTTTCAGTAGCAGCATTTCAGCCAGCAGACCTACTTCAGAGAACAAGTGGAACTGAACTGAACCAGCAGATAAGAATGAATGTAAAACTTTTATCACCACCCATCAGTGTTTTCCAATAGAGAAACAGTGGTCCAAAATCCTGGATTCCATTTGAAGCTCTGAGCAAAAGCATGCTTTGAATTTAACTTTTCTTCCTTTCCTTTTAAATCTCTTCAGCTGAGTTTTGTTTCTATTGAAATTTTGGCTCCAGTTCTTTCTCTCTTTCTTACTTCCAATCCTACACTTCACCATTCCCAGGCACAATATTTCTCCTCTTAAATCCTACTGAAATGAAGTTTTAGGACATGCGCTTTGAAGGCAAAGCTAATTAAGAAGTTGCTCAGCCTTTAGCTATTTGTTTCCATTCCCACATGTAGTTCATCATCCTGCACTCAGCTGCTTGTCCTAAATTTTTGTTCACTGAATGGTTTCTGAGGCAATGTTGTGAGGTGTAGCACTGAAATAACCCATCTTATTTATTTATTCTTTAAAAAAGAAAGAATTTTACATATTAAAGGGTTAAGGAGACTGTCAGTGCCTTTTGGGGATAACATCTTTTTCAAGTAAACCTTGATAAATATTTTAATATCCCTTTAAATGAACAATATGGATTTTGCCATTAGATTTAGAGTGTTAGTCAATAGATTGAATGTATGATGTGTGATTCTTAGTAACTCCAACCTTCATACTTGTAAAAATCTATAGTGTCTATGTTGCAAGCATGAAATGTTATACACAAGTGCATGCTATGCCTGCTATATTATTATTGATATTATGAGTTGATAAATTATACTTGATTAATTTATGGATCTCAAATGTGTGGAAATATTTTGTCCACCACCAACCCCTTGTTCTGCTGGCAATCCACCACTATTTTGCAATTATAAAGCAACCCCAAGTTAATAGAATGTGATTTATGTAAGTTTTAGAGGGTTGAAAAGGAGCTGATTTATAGTAGACCTCATATGGGTAACAACATACTATTTACTTCAGTGTGGTCTTGACACAGAGACAATTGCCCAATACAACTTCAGACTTGAGTGACTGGAACACTTCTCCTCACTGTCCTTGTGGTGCTAGAGGTGAACAAATCTCAGCTGAGAGTGGGGAGAAGACTTTCGGCTTTGTGTTAGAATTTTCCTGGTCTGTGGTTTTGACCTGAACACTTAACAGGCACCTGTGGTAAAGAGAATGGAGTACAAAGCTGTTTGGAGGAAGAAATCTGCCAGCCTGGGGAAGTAGAAATGTTTTTCTTCGTTAATGGACATAATCTGAAATATAATTAAGTACATAAGGTATGAAAATCCCAAAGGCCCATGTGGAGAACTGGATTAGATTGCTCTTTGATTTGCAGCAGTCACTTTACCTTATTATTGCAGTTTGCCTTTGCTATTTCTAATCTCCACAAGAGATGTCTGAGAGAGGTAACTCTGCAATGGTTTGACATTTTACATCCTCTTTTGCACTTCTGATAAAGACTCACTTTTCACTGAAGCAGCTGGTAAGGAACCTAATAGTGAAAATGCTTTAACTAAATCAGATGACTGACTGATCTGATTTAGAAAACAGTTCCTACTGTGACCTGGGAAAGTTTCCTCATTGGTTCCAAGAATTGAACAAGGTTTTATTTTAACATAAAAATTTTGAAAATGATGGATTTTTTCGTGGCACAAGGAATCCTGTTACTGTGTATTTCTAATGTTTATGAATGCACTTCCATTTGATGCATTTTTTTTTAACTTGTCTTTTACTGGTGAGTCCTGTGGCAGCTGCTCAGTAGATATAATCACAAATAAACTGATTTTGTAAGACCTGTAACAATTTATAACACTGATTGTGAATCTGCCCTTGAAAAAGTTTTTTTAACAGTGCTTAGTTCTCTGTGGTAGGAAAGTTTTGTGGTTACAACACTGGGCTGAGAAAAGGATCTATTCTATAGCAAATTCTTCAAAACTTTGGAAAAATCATTAAAAGCTGTGCCTCTGTCTTCTAAAGTTTGACTGATGCCTCCTTGGGTAATTAAATTGCAATCTCTTCGGAAAGACACTGATTTATCAATTATTTTCTTGGTAGTTTCTACAGCAAGTCACAGATCTGCAGCTTTTACAGAAATTGTTCTTGAATTCTAAGAGGCTAGTTTATAACAAATTATTCTTTATTGGCATGACCACAGGTCCCATCACTGTAGATAATCCTGAGCCATATACCAATAAGGGCTGCTTTACTGTGAGTAGTGATCACACAATAATCACGTTAAGTCAGAGATCTAAAACAAGAATGAAGATGTCAGAGCTACCTAGCAGCAAATGTAAATTTAATCTTAAGATAAAAGCATATCAAATATACCCAAGTGGCTTATTGCCAGAGATGCTAATTAGAAAGAACTGTATTATGCACACAGGCATTTGTTCCAAATGGCTCTCTGGGGACCAGGTTAAGGCAGCGTTTGTCCTGTGTGGTTTGTTCTTGTTTTCAGAGGTTGTTAATATTTGCATAACCATCTCAGTGAAAAAAATATGTCGAGCAAGTAAAATAGACCTAAATGTGAGTCTAGAAATGTCAGTTTTCAGTGAAAGCAACTTGCAAGACTTGAGAAGATGAAATTTTGAGGAAAAGCTGTAAATTACAGACAAGTATAAACTGCCCTAATACAGCCTGGATCACCACCTCGTCAGTTGAAGTCATAGGGATAAATAATGTTAGCTGCAGTAAATGACTGCTTCATCAAACAGCTAACCTCAGAACCCACCAAAAAAGATACCATTCTGCTCAGTGCTCAGTTCAAAAGGGTTTAAGTGGGTAACAGCCAAAATACAATAGTGGGGGACAGGAGGTGCAGTGTACCCAGCATACGGGTACTCCACTTCTAAGAACAGGGACTATATAAAAATGCAGTGATTAGGAAAAAAGGAAACCCTAAATTAGTCCAAAAAGCCTACAAGTTGCCTATGGGTTGACAGAATCCCAGGTGGAATACATGGCTAACTCAAGATAAAGCTGTCCTAAAATACCATGGATGGCAATGGGAAAGTTAAGAGGATATTGTAGGGAAAAGGTTGGCATTCCAAAATTAAAGCTTGCCCAAATGAGAAGAGCATCACCTTAGAAACTCTGCGCATCTGTCTCATTTCCTGCTCACTAGCACTGCACAACTCTTTGCCTAAAACAATTCTGAATAGCTGCTGTCACAGGGAAGGCATTGTCCTGCCAAAGCAATTGCCAGGAATGTCCTCTCTTTTACACAGACGTCCATCCATTATCTGACGAATCCAATGGACATTGCAGAGGATAGTCATACCTTTCACACTGAACTAAATTACTTGCATCTCTTTTACTCAAAGAAGATAAATGAAGCCCAGAGGGAGGAAACGGGTTGATCAAGGCCACCAGACAAGTCAATGGCATGACTGCACTAAAAAAATATAAATCATTGGTACTCCTAGGTTTGGAATACCTTGGTCTAAGCACACAGATAGTGCTTATGAAAAGTGAGGCAAGAAGTGCAAATAGCGTCCAATGTATGGATAATTGTCTGAACCCCCATCCCCTACACACACTGAAGTGCAAATACCATAAAACTTGGGGTAGAATCCTGAGTTGGGAACACTGGGTGTGCTGGAGGAATAATTACTATTTCCTGATAAGGATTTGCTGAAAAACAAGTGAGCTTCCCCTTAGCAGCATTTTTTCCTGATATATTGACCAAAGCTAGTTCTGCAATGAACTACTCTCAGTCATAGCAACACCATAATTATATTTGCTAAGCATTTAGTAACTGTGTTGCTGCATGTCATCACAAATAAATAATGCATTTTTGAAGAGACAAGAAACGGAAGTGTGAATGAGGAGCTGGTTAGGATCATTTCACCTGGTTGGCAGAACGACCAGCCTAGGTGAGGGTGCTCCAAGCTGTCACTGGGGGCCATCATAAACAAAGCAGCTTCCAGCCCAGAATATGCTAGATGATGATTAGCTTTGTCAGAGAGCTTTTGCTTATCAAAAGCCAAATGAACAACACAAACCTTATATTACAACAGCATCCAGCAAATTAAAAACTGGTTCATTATATTATTAGGGAATTAACATAGACATTGGTTGACAGGGCAGAGCAGTCTACACAGGGGTCCCTGCACACACGATTTCAACGGCCTGAATTACAGATTTGTCCTCCCACAGGCTCTCTTTGGCTCATAACACTGCTCTTTTGATAGCCATGCTGCCTGGGGAGGCCCATTGCTCGTGAGGACACCACCACAGCCATTCCCCACCCTAACAAGCTATTTCCCAACTGGTCATGACTAAGCCACACAAGCTGGGGGAGCTATACTGTTGGTATATAAGCTGCTGGAAGGTCAGGGCAGTTTCACCACATCCTGTCTGCTTCTTATGCAATGCAAAACCGCTAAGCTCTGAGAAAGGGAATCAATGTACCTTGTGCCACAGCAGCTCCTGAAAGCATCTCTTTGCTTCGCACTTGCCCTGGACTCTTACTTGCATTGTATTACTCAGGGTTCCTTAACTCCTAATGGGGCCAGAGCAGAGGAATTCTTGCCCTCCATTCTGTAATGTAGGTGCATGTGGTGATTTATTATACCTATTCAGGCTGTCTGTAATGTACTTGCTCTTATATATACAGCTCCCGATTTACAGAGAAGCTGTGCATGCAGATGTGTCAGGCCAGTTTATGTATAATACAGCTATGAATCTACCCCATGGGCACAGTTATGACAATTATGCATGCAAGCTGATAATGAAAGAACAAAAATATCTAATTAAACATGAATTTGCTATTATGCAGCAAGCAGAACTGTATGAGTATATAAATAGTGCATACAGCTCTCCCTTGCTGGATGACACAGGATTACTGCTGTGAAATTGCTGTAAGCCTTTGAAATCCCTTCAAAATGAGGCGTCATCAGCAAGCATAGAAGGAGATGACAAAGACAGGAGGAACATGAGTAGAGACAGTTGTGGTAGAGATATGAGACTGGCCTTATGGGCCGGAAGCTGAATTTTAACCTGCAAATTCAGAACTGCAAATGCTATCTCCCAGTATTTGAACACATCGTATCACCATCCCTTCTTCTCCAACCACATTACCTTCAGAGATGTTTCAGGCTTAATAGATTATCTGACATTTTAAAAGTACAAGTGAAGAGAGTTGCTAATATATTTAGAATGGGGAGCTTCATTTTGGCCATCTCTGCCTCTAGCTTCTTCTTAAAGTATTTCCTATCAGCTTCATTCCTCTTGGCTCCTATGAAGTGGGGATTTTAACCTATTTATGCTGATGGGGAACTTTTCAATATCCTCTTCCCCTTTTGACGCCATTACAGAGAAGAGGGCAATGGTTTTTAAAGGAAACTTTTTTATCTAGAACATGCAAAATTAAAAAGATACTAGAAAATGCAGCATAATTCAGTTTTACAGAACTCTAGAGACCTAGTTAAAGAATACCTGTTAATGGAATAAAATTTTCATGCTCCACATATACAAACAATGTATTTCAGGGAATACATAGGCCTACAAGATAAAATCAGAGTCGATTTCATATGTAATGTAATGAAATGGTAGAAACTTGACCTGATGAAAGCAGTAATTTGCTTAAACATCCCATGACTTGTTAATTGTACAACAAATGCTCAGGTTCTCCCATTATGCAATGGTTGAAGCAGAAATTGCCACATGTGACTAATCTGATAGTTTCTTGTGATATTTAATGCAGCCAGCCCCCTCTCAGCCTTCTGTTTCTGGTTAATCTGACTGTAGTGATAGGACAAGGGGAAATGGGTTTAAAACTTGAACAGGGGAAATTCAGGTTAGATACGAGGAAGAAATTCTTTACTGTGAGGGTGGTGAGGCACTGGCAGAGGTTGCCCAAATTAATGGTAAATGCTCCATCCCTGGCAGTGTTCAAGGCCAGGTTGTGCAGAGCCTTGGGTGGCACGGTTTAGTGTGAGGTGTCCCTGCCCATGGCAGGGTGTTGGAACTGGATGATGTTAAGGTCCTTTCCAACCTGAACCATTCTATAAGTCTCTGATTTATAACTCTGCTGCTAACTATTACTTTAAAACTGAAACAAAGGACACAATTCATTCATACAATGAATAGGTCACTGCCATCCCATCTTCCCATGAGGCAGCTTGTGCCAGCTTTCTCCACACATTTTGTGCATCAAAGTCCTTCAGATTCCTGTTCTTTGATTCTTTCTACAGAAAGTTCACCTCCCTCCCCAGAACATCTTGAGATTTTCTTAGAAGTCATGTAACTTAGATGAAACCATGGGTTATAGAGCCTTTATACCTCACTTCACCAACCTCTTCGGAATAACCACGTGGGCCAGAAAATTAATCAATTTCTATTGTCTATTTGAAAAATCTATTAATGGCTCTGCAGAAGAAAAAAGCTGTCACTCACGGAAAACTGAACTAGCAGACCTTAATGTTATTTTTACAGCACTCTATTTTTACCTAAAAGTAGATCTCAGGTTGTTGCAAGATTACTCAGGCACAAGCACCAAGCATAGCACCTAGACAGCACTTTGGAAGATGAACAGATCTGAAGTATTAGAAGCTTCAAGAATGCAAATTCCTGATTTTCACTCAGTGGTAATAGAGGCAAGGGACTCTTTCTCTCCCTATGTCACCAAGCCACAAGTCTTCTCCCATATTTTCAGTGCCAGAAAACAAGAACTGGGCCTATTTGCATGGCACAGGCTAGGAGCCCTTTGTAAGCTGTACCTGGCATGTACCACCTGCACTGCTACCCAAAGTGGAGAAAAACAGAAGGAGCCTCTCAGCTCTCCCATTACCTCAGATAATGAAAACTTTTCCCTGTTTTTCATGTTCATCTCAGGAAGATGGAAGATAGGTGATCACTCCCTTTCAATACAGCATTTAACAATCATCTGGAAAGTGATAAACGCTGTACTCCAGGGAGATTTGCAAAGTGAAACCTAATTATAATGTATAAAATGAGACAGCAGTGCAACAATCTGAAAGCCCAGAGATCCTTGGAGCTGTGTGAATAACTGATGTTTTACAGGGCTGGCAGCTCTGAAAAACTATTTTAGAATTTTCCATTTGAAGGAAATGTTCAGCATTTCATGCTTTCAGGAACTGAAGGAACTGGAAACAAATAGTTTCATAACAGAAATATGAATCAGAGTTTTTCTGGTGGTGGGGGGTAAGGATACTCTTCAACCCAAAGGTGTCACTGAGAAAATTTATCCCAAATATTTTCTCCAGCTCTAGCTTTTGCATAGGTAAAAAGCCTTTGGATCTGCAGAGCTGTCAACTCTCACTATAGTGAGCATCACATTTGGAACTGGGGATTATAAAATTCTAGAATCAGAAAGTTACGAAAGAATCTTCAGTTTTCATGCAGAAAGTTGAACCTTTTTTTAATCTACCTGGCTGCAGACAAGGAATGAGGAGGCAGCCATTAGGCTAGAGAGTCCTTGATGGCAAAACAAAAGCCAAAGTCAATCCATCAGTTAATCAGTCTTGGTATTCTAGATCTCTGACTCATGATTTTGAGGCAAAGAAATTGGGTTTGGCCTCACTTAGTCAGATGTTTACTGTGAATATGCATTTCTGTGATTATTCAGAAACAATTTTTGCCAAAAGACATTATATTATTGCATGCATTCAATAGCATGGCAACCTACCAAATGCCATTATAAATGCACTGAAGTAACTGAAGTTAACTGTCATTTGCACATATAGCAAGACGCAAACATGTATCTGTCATTCCACAACTACTGAAACACAGTTTGAAGCTTCTCCCATTATTCAGTATTCAGAATTCATAATAGAGGGCAACACATCCCTGAATAACATTTGGATTCTAAGGACCTTCTGTAAATGAGGGGCTGATATATAAATGACCCACAATGCAATTGTATTCTTGTAGACATAGCTCTTGCTTTTCTCTCAACAGGGAATGGAGCTGGATTCACCAGCAAACCAAGAAACAGACTTTCCCCTTGCCCTGCATGACAGAACCCTGTTTGAGAGGGGAGAAAATCCCAGGAAATTTGCATTGCTTATCAGTACCCAAGTGAACATTGCTAAGTTCCAAAACAATCCTTGGAAGATGCTTGTAAAGTTCTTCAAATGAAATATCAAACAGGGGTCTAAAAATGAACTCTAGTTATTCAGAGTAAAGAGTGTAGTAAGAAAATTACTGTTATTGTAGAGGAGAAACAAACTGTTTACTTTCTATGTTTCTGCCCATTAAAAGTGTGATTAAATTGAAGAAGGCAAGATGAGATAGACCATGTGTCATGTATTTCCACTGAGGACAGCCAGGCAGCACCATATTTGACTTCAAAATCAATTCCCCTATAGCTGTGCATCTTAGCAGAGCTTGATTGTATTAAATGTCATGCTAAAAACTATTACTTTGCTGTGTTTGCATGAAGTAGCTGCTGGTGCCATCCCATCTGTGCCTCAACCCTCATTAGCCTCTGCTCATTTTCTACAAAGATTAATCTATTTAGAGAAAAATCATGGCAAGAAATTATGCTTGTATAGCAAGGTCTCATTCTGCAAATTGTGAGAGCTGTGAAGTTGTCCTTCTGTTTGCACTGAATCTAATGCCATGGTGTCAAAGAGATGATTAAATGAGTCTGCAAAAAGGCGTATATTGGCAATCCTTGGCTTTTCCTTTGTAACTGCGAGGTCACATGTGTGTAGTCAGAACTAGATAAGAATAAAGGCATTGCATGACTCATACATACACTGTGGCAACTACTGATCAAATGAGGTCTAAAAATGCACACACTTCATGTACAGCTACACAGTACAATCATTGAAAGTACTTTCCTGTGGCTGCCAGTGCAGTCATTCTCCACACCAGTCAGGTCTGTTTAGAAAACCAACAGCTACATTATCCACTTGTGCACCTTCAGCTTCCACTCATTCCAGACAGTACTGACCTCACAGTTTCTGGATTCTTTCATGTTCCTAGCAAGATAAGATACATCAGGCCACTGGGCAACTCTGTGGAATTTCCTTGGCCCATGACTGCAGTCAGAATTTGCTGGGCTGCAAGATTTAGCTGAAGGAGCTAAAAGACAGAGTGCTGAACCACTATTCAGATGTGAAGGTTCTCCTTCCAGCACTGGCTCAACCTGAGATAGGTCACACCACACATTTTATTTTAGCTTTTCAATTTTGTAGAGCTTTTGGGTGTATATCTGTATAACTCAGCTGTTATATTAACACAACAATCGCAAAACATGATACTAATACATGATACTAAGCTAAGTAGGGTTTTTTAATGTCTGTAATGACCATGGAGTATCCAGGTTAGCTTGCAGAACAAGATGCCAAGGACCACTTTACTGAAGAGTTTGTACGTCTCAAAGTGGCTTTACAGTTGCCATGGTAAAACGAATGTGCTGAGTGCCAAAGTGCATCATGGAGCTAGAGTTGTTTTCCTTCTTAAGTAGAAAACACAAGTCAAACCCTACAGCTAGCCTGGAACATTTTCAGCAATACAAGTTAGCAATTTGAAACAGGAACATTTGGGGCTTTTCAGCTAGTTTTGCCAGTTTTGGCTTGGGAGATGCTTAACTGCCAAAGCTTTTAATTTTTAATATTTACTAAGTGCACTGCCCTTCTCCCCTCACCCTTCTGCCAACTCCAGGGGAAGAAAAAAGGAAAGAGAAGAGAGAGAGAAAGAGGAAACACAAATCAGAAGAAGAAAAATCAAAGAAAAAAATACCAGGAAAAGAGAGCTCAAGAGCCTTTCAGTGGGAGCTGCAGTTCAACTCTGTTTACAATCCTTTCACCCTGTATTTAGCATTAGAATTATGAACATTCAAGACAGCACTGTAATAGATACCAAAATTTAACGTGTAACTTGTACCTTATTTTATTTGAAAGTCAACATCCAGGTGCATTACTGAGAACAGGTTGGAAACAGCATGGCTGAACAAGTCAAACACTACAGTGGGTTCTGCAAGGGCACATCTGGCAGGTAGCTTATTTGGATTTGCAAGATCTCTGATGCTGACTATGCCACCCTAAAATCAAGCTCCCAAACCTCTCTCACTCTGACCTACATGAGAAGTAGCTATTTCATAATCAAATCCATATTACCAGCAGACTTCCTGATAATTTAATTTTTCCAATATGTGATTGTGTAATGTATAATATTGTATGTATACACATATACTGGATAGATGTATTATGTAGAATACAGACACATATGGAATATCTACTGATTCCGGGGAAGGTGGAGCATGCAGGTGTTTGTAATGCATGGAAAAGGATGGTCTGTTTTGCTCCAAATATTGAGCTGTTCTGCATCACCCTGCCACCTTGCTGAATGCAGCTGCCCAGCACAGATTCATAGCCCATGAAAACTCTCTTGCTGTTCTTTCAGCATGTAGCTGCCGTTGAACAGCAGAAGTGATGGGTACAGAGGCAAGAGCCACCATGTGATGTCTCATTTCGCTTCTTGCCACCCAGACCCCTGTGCTGGGGTAGCAGACAGAAACGTTCCACGAGTTTTACATCACTTTCTGGCACTGACAGGCACTGCCATCATACAAGAGATTGATGGCAACACCAGATCTGGGCACCATGGCTTTTAACAGCAGTGCAGGTTTCATCCAGCTCAGGCATGGGCAAGTGATCATATTTCTGTCAAATCAGCCAGAGCTGTGAAACAGTTTATGCCAGCTCTGTGCTTTTTGTGCCAGATTGATGCCAACTGTGGGAAGACAAAGCTTGATACGGCATGAAGTGCAAGTGGCACAGACAAATGATACCTGATCCAGCAAAAATCTTGCAGGAACAAAGCTGATTGATCAGCATTTTTTGAACATGCTTTACATGGCAGAGTGAATTTCTACTGGATCCACACTTTGGATCACTGGACCAAGATATTAAATGCCCTAAAACTAGATAGAGTGGGTGCCAGCTGAAGACTGTAAACCAAGGCCTACTTAGTGTCTGAATCTTCTAAGGGTTAACCTACCTTGTGGAAGAAAAGTTGTGTTAGGGAATCTGAGTTGCTGTATCTAATTCAGTGCCATGCACAGATCATAGAAATATATAACTCCTATCCAGCACCCTCCTAAGGTGGCAGCACTTCTGAGAGCTTCATTTAGAGCACCTACTTTTACAAATGATACAGTGATATTTAAGCACCCTAGTTTGTTTAGGTAGCTCAGAGATCTTTAGCAAAATACTTCACTGTACATTTTACAAATATCTCTTGTTTCCATTTCCTTACTAAACAAAAGAAAGAACAAAATCATAAGATGTGGTTTATATTCGGCTCTACGCATTTCAGATTGGTTTTGGTGGTTTTACTGTGAATCACATATTTTGGGTAATACGCCCTTGGTTTTTTGCAAATATGATCTCTGAGCGATCCCACCAGGAATGCACAAGACGCAGAACTCACATAACTCCAGAGTAAATCATTGCAACAGCACCTGGGCTGTGCGATCAGCCTGTGAAGGAAATCACTGAGTGCCAGCACATGTCAGAACAGTGAAGCCTAATGGATCAGGCGCCTGGAAGCAAGATATGAGCTATTCAGTATAAAATGTCCTCTTTAAACTCCTGGGGAGGTATTCTGTTTGCTGATTTATTATGACAGGAATTTCTAGTCCTGTGCCCACACAAAATGTCAGCACAGCTAGTATCGCTTTCATACCTCTGCAGGAAGATCATGGGAACAGGCTAACACCTGCTCTGCTAATCATGGGCCAGTTGGGCCAGGGTCAGGCTTCACTGCTGAGCAGCATGGGGAAGTTCTGCTGCTTCATTAGCTGTGCCTGTTTCTCTGCATGAAGAAAAACCTGTTTTTTCACTTCTGTCAATGCAGTATCCTCAAATTTGCTTCCCTCAGCACCAAGGGACAAGCTGGGTGGACTTCTAGCAAGTATGCACCACTGCATGCAACTGTGTGGAGAAAAGGTGTCTTGTCCGTTACTCTGACTTATCTCCAAATAAACATTAGAGCCATAATCTGAACTCATCATTCAAAGGCTATACCAACAGCCAGATGTCAGAATCATCATTTTTATTTCTTTCAAGCTTTTCCCCAGTAGCTTTAAATAGAAGAATAAATTTTCCACAGGGAAAGAATCTTCTATTAATAGCATTAGAACATTTCAGCACTTGAAAGGAAGAAATTAGATGAGGGTTTTTTTTTTAACTTTTTATTTTAAAGTACTTTCAAAAATACTGTAAGTTCTTTTCTTGTGCAAGCAAGAGCATCCGCCTGCACAGCTTTCATTGCTGGGGAAAAAAACCTGTATCTTTCTCTGAATTCAAAACCCCAAAAATAGTGAATGAGACTATGTGAAATGGCTTAAAATAAACATCTTCAAACAATCTGGTCCTATGTGTCAGTTCTTTCTTATTCTTTGATAACCTCATCTCAGCTGTTGAAACAGACTTACACAGATTGCATAGGATGTTTGAAGATGATTGAAAGGACTTCTGCTTATTTGGTGCAGTGAATTGCCAATAAGAGGTGATGTTCCAAAGGGCAGCCTCAATAATGTTCCCTGCTATATCTTTTCGTAATGGCCATCATTTCATCATTTGGCCAGATACATTTCCATGATTTCACATTCTAAGATATCTCCTCATTCATTTAAGAAAATGAGAGGAAAACAAGCCACAGGCTTCTCTGCCTTCTTCAAATAAACTTTGTTATCCTCTTATGTAAAACACTAAGAGGATATTCCAAGTGGCAAAGCGCTTTATACACAGCTTCACTTAGAAGCAAAAACATAAAACATGTTTTGTTCTGCAGTCACAGAAATTTCAGTCATTTATTGTAATGAATGGGCAATGTCAAAGGAACATATGGTATTTTTAGCTTTGCTTCATTACCCAATGTGGTAAACGAATCATGAATACTTGTAATGTCTAAAAGCTTTCTCTGAGAAAAAAAGCTTTTCCTGCATAGTCTTGATTAAAGTCAGGCTGCTATTGTCCAGGGGATCAGTAAACTGCATTGAGCAGGAAGAGAAGGCTGCCTGGAGGATAAGAAGTCAGATCTGTACAAATGCTGAAACAATGGCAAAAACCAGAGTTCATGTAAAAGCAGAATGTGTGTAGAGAAGAGGAAGGAGAGCCTAGTCAGAAAGGGAATAGTCTCTGATGAGAAGATGCAATTTCAGTACGACAAACTTCTTATCTGACCTTATGTTCAGGAATTTAGGACTGAAGCTCTATTTAGAGGCAGATGAGCTTGAGTTAACATGACTGGAACAGGGCAGCATAAGGCATAATAATGCCTACAAATGCTATAGAGCTGACAGGCATAACTGATACCAATACCTGACCTGTTTGATATATTCTGCTCATTCTAGACAGGAGCCAAAATATGAGGGATTTGACTTTAAATAAAGCTTCAAAATGAAGAATGGTTTTCTGCCATGAGCTTCCCCTGTTTCTAAATATAATGTTATAGGTAGTTTCAAACAGAGATTTGGGTTGGATATCACTTACACTGCATAGGAAGGAACAGGCAGTGATCAACATGTTATTAAAGAATAGCATGGATCAGCGTGGCAAACACTGAACATCCAGTTCTCATAAAAGCCTGTGGATTTCAGTTTCTTGGAACATCACAGAATCAAATCCAAATTATGCCTAGACCAGTGAAACTCCATACCATCATTACACAAAACAATCCACCGAGTCAACAGCAGTCTGAAATATCTGCAAATGCCAAAGAACAATGCCATAAATTTCCAGACAAAGCAATATGGAAATCTTTAAATATCTTGCTTTTCCCACTAATCAGATTTTGCAGGTAAGGTATTGTCATCTCCTCTATTAGGTCCCAGGTAGGTTTCTGGTAGCAGGAAGTTTTCAGGAGATTTTTATGGCTTTCTAGTGGTATCCTTCAAAACATACACAGGGTTCCTCATGAGGAAGCAGTTATAATAATACTGGGGGNGCAGGTAAGGTATTGTCATCTCCTCTATTAGGTCCCAGGTAGGTTTCTGGTAGCAGGAAGTTTTCAGGAGATTTTTATGGCTTTCTAGTGGTATCCTTCAAAACATACACAGGGTTCCTCATGAGGAAGCAGTTATAATAATATGGGGGGGGGGGGAAGGTCCTGTTTCCAGCTCTCCATGACTCATGCAAGCAGCTGAGAACACAGTTAAAATATGAAAGCTGAAAAGAAACTGAGAGGAGGGAGTAGTTAATCCACTTCTCTTTCTCTTGGAAAAACTAAAAAATACATAAATTTAGGTCAGACAGGGTAAAAATATTCCATGCTGGTTTTCCTTCCATGCTATTTGGGCTTTGTGAGGATTATAAAACCAGGCCAGGATATGGTTGAAGTAACATGACTATCAGTTACTTGTTTAATAAAAACCTCATGCATTTAGCTCATATTCTATGGTGTATTTAAAATGAGAGTTTTGTCACAGATACGCTTATCCCTTTTGCATAAAAAAAAATAATTAAAAAAAAAAAGAGAAGGAAATGAGAGGGAAAAGGCCAAATTTTCTATTGGATGAAAAGTAAATGTTAGAAAAAACATTCCTTAGATGGTTCTTCTCAAAAACACAACCCAAATGAGAAGCAACAGCTGGAGACCAAAGAAATACCTAGGATTATTAGTCTTAACATGTGAGCTTAAAACATGTTGCCAGTAAAATTAACAAAACTTGTTGGTACAAAGACAGAGTCTCCTGACGTGTTTGGTATTTTGAAAACAGTATTTTTTGTTCTTGTGCATAAGCACTGCCTCAGCAGAACAGAAGTGCCAGCATGTGCTCCATAGACACCTCTCACTATTGTAGAAGAGCATATATGTTTTATAACATTACACTATAAATTAAGGTGTTAATGTAGAACCGAGGCAATCTTACCTGCTCAGACAAAATTGCAGAGCAGGATTCTAATCAGCAATTGGTGTGTACGTGAAAGTGATAAAGAGAGGGGTTGTTTTATCAAAGCAAATTCAAGCTGCTCCATATCCACCATCCTGGCTGTCACCACTAAGTTGCCTTGACAAAGCCATGGGAAAATGTATTAGTAGGAAAATCTTGTGCAACTCATAGTTGCTACAGAGCTTCTCTTGATTCATCTTCAGGCTCATCTAGGGTAAGCAGGACAATGCCTGATGCATTAGCCACATGGTGACTTACAGAAAGCTTCCAGGAACAGGCAGATGTGAGGATCCATTACCAATGCTACGATACACTTTTAAATGCAAGTGCTGTTAGTAGAGTTTAAAACTATCAAAAAACCCCATTTCTCAGCAGTCCTCATGGACACTCATGGCATTCTTTGACCCTATTTTGAATATGTTTGCATGCTACTGCTTTCCTCCTCTGTTTACTTCAGTTTAAGGTAGTTCTTTCCCAGATGATGTAAGTACTATAGTCATTAAACATCATGCTTGTATGTACTATTGCCTAATACTTCTAGCGATAGTAGCTATCTGTAAACATATTGTTGAGGTTGATTATGTGACTTCTGCAGCTGTTCTAAGTAATACAACCTATACTAACCCACAAAGTTTCTCCTTGAAGAGAACATGAATATTAAAATTGTATTTAAGACATTTCCTTCTTTCAAATGTAACCTTTGCATGGAATTATTACAATGTATTTTCTGCCTTGTTTTTAGCAACAATTGTCTAATTTGTGTGGCAAGAATGTTTTATGAAACCAAAAATTAATACAAAACTCAATTCTTGCAGTTGAGAAAACCTCACTCCAATTGATGAAATCAGAACTTGGGTTAAGCATAAAGCCCTTTCTCTACTAAATTCAGTGCACTATAAACCTTAGAACAAGTTAAATTCATCCATCTGTGTAGTAGAGCAAATTTTCCTTTTCTGTCACAACTATAGCATCATTCTAGCAAGTCTGAAATTGTCATTTTATCTGATTTGTTAATTTATACATAGCAGTTTCATTGATGCTAAAATATCTTGCTGAAGGGCTCTAGGAAGATATAGCCTACTCTGGGCGTAGGAATATATAACAGAGAAGTGTAGTATATATGGCCATTTCAGAAAAGCTGTAATATGGACTAAAATATGGTACAAGGGAATTTGTACTTTACCAAAAATTTCAGAGCCAAAAACTTGATGAAAGTTAGGGGCTTTTGATACCAACAATTCAGGAATTTGCATGTGTGCTTAGGGGCTTTTGCATCTTGTAATTTAGTAAGAGAAGTAATGACCTTTATCCTTCCTCTGGAAAGAAAATACAGGAGTTCATAGTTCAGTTTTGGAAGGATGGTTGTTTAGTTTGGTTGGCATTTTTGTTTTAAAGAAGAATCATGTTTCCTTTGCACATTGTAAGGAACTGACCAGTTCTCTGTCAAGTTGGAGTCACAAGATCACACTACTTAACAAATGCATGCCAGAAGATGTTGAATCCTCAGCACCAGCTGTTCACAGACCTACTTCTAATGGGCTGGATTACTTGCTAATGTAGACATAGCCAATACATTGCAGTAGCAAAAGGAATAGCAGCTACTTTGAGCTGTTCTCCCCGTTTGGCTGCTGGGTGACATGGAGAGTTAATGGACAGAGATCACTGTTCTCCTGCCAAATTCTCATTTTGTTGTTGCCATGTGGGATATTGTCTCTATTCTTTTATTTCCTACACAGGGCAAGGATACAACTCAGTACTTTATTTTTTTTAGCTCCTACAATACAAGAAGAAAACAATCTGGAATGCAGTCATTCCAAGAGCTGCAGAGGAGATAGTTTTATATATTTTGAGTAATTTCCATTTTCATTTCTTGCCCTGAAGATTCTGCAGTTTCCACTAGGAATTGGTTGTAGTCTTGTTTCAAAGAAACGGTGATGATCATTAGAGTAAATTTGATAAGCAATTATTTCTCTTGGTCCCCAACCAGTAAAGAATTTCCTTTTAGAAGGCATACTGTTCCACTAGCACTTCAGAGATTGTTAACCAGAGACCATCATTTGGAAGCAGAATCTCAGTTTTTAACAGTAGGCCCCTCTGAGAAGCTCATTATTTTCTAAAGATACCCAGATATCTACAGTTAAGCACATGGCAGTTTTTTTAGATCCCTGCTTAAAATAGTGCCATGGTAAGGAGCAGATAATGTTAACTTTTAACACTTTTAACAGAAGATCTAGCACTTGAGAAGTGCCATGGCCCATTGGGATGTTGCAACCTCTGTGTTTATGCATGTCTGTGTGTCTCTCCAGTGATGCTGAGGACAACAGAGAGTTTGTGGTACCATGCCGTCTTGTTTGTGGTACCATGCTGTCTTTTGAAGACTGATGAGTAGTTAGTATAATTGCTTCTTTGGAAAACAACAGTGGATAGTGGGATAAATAGATCTTTACAAACAATGCTCCCCTCAAAGTGTTTCCTACATGTGTCTCATATTTACAGAATGTCATGTGCAGCAGACCAAGCCATCTCTAGACAGTACTTAACCATTCATTCAAGTGATATGACCTCCTAAGAAGGGTTTCATAACAATTTACATACCAACCAAATGTAGACATCACTGGCAGCTTTATAGCAATTTCACAAGGAGCCAAATTGGATACATAACCTTTAGACAAGAGTCTAATTCAGTCACTGTGCCTGTTTTCTATCTACCTTTCTCTGTAGCTGTTCTGGTTTATGTCCTGTTTTTGTTGTTCAAGTATTTTTTTCTTCCGAATCTGTTTTGTTCTGGACAGCGGGCCTGGAGTATGGGCCAAAGACTGTTGACTCGTGTGATTGTTGCCAATAGCTGTAAGGAAAGTGAAAGTGCAAAGCAGCAGGACTGATAAAGGAGAAAAAAAGGAAATAAAAAAGGCAGACGCTCTGTGTTTCACAAAGCAGAAAGAACATTTTCTGTGGCAGTGGTGGCGCTGAACAGTGACAGAGGACCAGCAGAGAGCTGCAGTGCATTCAAGGGAAGAAGGAAATTATGCATTAAATTACAAGGGCATAAAAGTGCACAGGATATGAGGATTGCCTATTTCTCTAACATGGATATAAAGTGAGATCTGATTGTATGCCTGACAGACATAGACTCCCACAAATGAAAAAAACTCCAAATAGGTAAATTCTGGGGCATGAATCCCAGAAAAAAGCAGTGCATAGTTTCCTATCAACAAGTATCATGCTCTCACACTGATGACTTCCCTGGATGTTATATGTCCTTCTAAAAGTCCTTCTAAAAGTAACTGCTAGCAGGGATAAGTTGCAGTGAAATGGAGTTGAAGGTGCCTTTTGGAGACAGCACAGGGTGTGTTTTAGTCTGCAGACTCCCTGAGGAAGCTATAAAAAAACATCTTTTCAACAGGTTTGCAGCAAGGCTACAGCTAATTAAACAACTGCAGGTGACAAAACACTGGTCCTGCAGTGCAGATAACAGCTTTACTTCTACAAGTGCATGGAAAGCCTAAATCAAGCCATTCCTGTGGGAATGGGCCTCCCTGTGTCCTGCAGAACAGCATCTCTCCATGGGGCTTGGTGAAAGTGCCCAGTCCTGGGAATTTGTAACACACATGTGGTACAAACCCCTTTGCAGATGCAGGATGGACAAGGCTTGATGCACAATCTGGCCTCTGGCCCTCTGCAGAGACAGTGCTCATTTGACTTCCTTTGGGTAGATTTTCGGTGGCTCTCTGGAGATGCTGCGCTGTCTGCTGCCTGAGCAAGCTCATGCTGGGGGAGAAGCATGCAAATGTCAAGTTTCCCCTCTCCAAAGAAGATATTGTACAGGCTCAGGTAACTGAATTAACTGTGCTTATACAGCAATCCTTCATTAGTCTAATTTTCTTAGTGTTACCCTTACAAAGGTAAAGCATGTTGTGAGTTCATTTATGCAAACACGGAAAAACTTATTTTGTTAATGAATTGCTACTGTCACACTGTGCATTGTAAAGCACAGGAAGTGCTATTGGGACTTGACACAATGATCCAAAAGCATGAAAGGTTCCTGATTAATTTCTTTACACCCTGGATCATACTACAGTAATGCTGTTAGGTGACATGACAGCTTCCTGAAGGAACATTTTCTGGAAGAAATGACAAATCTCAAGCATATAAAGAGTATTTTTATCTAAGAGATTCAGCTGGAGTTGCCACTTTCCTGCTCTTTCTCCTTTGATAACTAGAATCTGTTTCCCTGTCCATTTCAGCTAAAGCTGGTTTTAAAATCCAAATACTTTGAAGGAGGATCAGCATAACAGAATGGAAATAAACTTCCCTAGCAAGAACAGCCCCCTCCTGCCACCCACAAATTATGTTTTAGGTTATTGGTTTTTTTCTCCTTTAATTAAAGAAAAATGTTAAATCATAATTTAACGTACTGAAGAGCAGTGAATTTCCATATATTCCTTATAGAATAAGATACATGGCAAACATTTGAGTATGAAGTGAAAATAGAAGCTCAGGCGTTGGAGACCACATGAGGTAGAAAGGAAAGCACAGTAACTTGCATTTTCATGCAGGGAATTATAAAAACCTAATCAGAATTCATACCACCCAGCTAAAGGAAAGGTAATACAGCTCAAGAACAGCCTGTGCTCAGTGGAAGCTAAACCTAGCGTTGTTTTGGGGTATAGTGCTCATAAAGGACTCTATTCCCTTTTGTCATTCTGTCATTTCTCTTAGTGTTTTCACCCTGCCTTCATGTATCTCCATGAGTCCAAAGTCTGCACAAATTTACAGTACCAGATTTTCCACCTCAGGTGATTCAGTTCATGTGGATGAACCTGGCCCCCTATCCATCAGCTTCTTATGAGTTTAAACTATTAGGTGAGATGAAATCCATCGTGGAAATTATGGATATTAAGGGTTACAACTTTGAGAAGAGAGAGATAAGAATTCAAACCATTTTTACCTGCACTATTGGCCATACAAAACCTAAACATTTTTATAGGTAAATATTTGAATTTGCACCTCAATCCTGTAATTTTCCCTATTTTGTTTCAATATTTTTCTGATGTAACAATATGATGTGGCAGAGTACAAACCTATGCCACATTATATAAATTAGTTTATGATTACATTCAGTAACATACTACAGGCATGTGCCTTTTCTAGGTAACTGTTAGGAGCTAGGTTTTCTGTTTTACAAAGGACTCTCTAAATATTTCCAGCTTCAAATACAAAGTCCTTCAAAAATTAAATACATTTGAGTTCATCAAAAGCATTTTTTTCTCATTTCTCATTTTAATTTCTAATTTCTAGCAGTCATTCAAAATACTGTATGTTCAAAAAACTGCAATGGAAACTGAAACTGGAACATTCCACTACAATTTTCTTTCAAAAAGAGTTAAGAAACTGCAGAAATGCAGTTGACAGAAAACATTTTTAAACCAAGGAAGAGCTCCATTACAGGAAACATCTAACTAGTGCAATAAAAAAGCTTTTGAGTTTGAATTCTGCTTCTCTGGAGCAAAACAGAAGCATTCAAAGGTTCTTAAGCACAAACAATTTATGCCTACCCTGCAGATTCAATCATTGTGATCAGTTTGTCCTCTTTCAGGATGCTGAAAGAGAGAGAAAAGGGCTTTGGCTCTGCTGCCAATTCGCCCTCCCAAAGCTCAGGTAGTCCTTATTCTATACCGAAGACAATCTTTTCTTCCTTCTTTCCTCTGCAGTTTTTTCTCACTAGATAAGTACCACCCCATCTGTATAGAGCACCCTTTGCAGAGAAGTGCTGTTTCTTGGATCACCTCACACATGTCTGGCTTTGCATCATTCAGGACTGAGCAGTACTAGACATGAATGCTTTCACAGCTCAGCTCTTGCTGTCACATCCTCCTTACTGTCCTTGTTAGCGGTAGGCAATAATTCTAGGCAGCAATGAAAGTTAGTAGTAGTAAAGGCACCTCTCTCCCAAAAGCCAAAAAGGTCATTTTGATTCCTCTCACTGTCAATACCCTCTGGAGGTGGACCAGAGGGAACCTTTATTCCTTTTTTAACTCTGTATCTGAGTTGCACAGACAGACGCAATGACAATAAAGGGGAAAACATGCAGAGCTGCATTACAAACTAATTCATCAGGAAACAGAGCACGCCTGCCTTACAGATTTGCCTGCAGCTCTTGTCTGCTGTGTTATTTTTAAACTGCCTGCAGGTTGCAGATTTTTCAGTGGTCCTTCTCCAACCAGTGTACAGAGAGGATTGAGCAAGGCACAGCTTCCATTACTGTGAATTTGTTACCAAAATCCTCAGCACATTAAAATTCAGCATCTTTCATCTTCCCATAAACTCCTTGCTGCAATTCACATGTTCACACAAGAGTATCCCAAATCTCTTAAAGCCTCCCTCCATGGCAAGGTCAGTATAACTCAGCTCTGCATACCTGATGTTCCCAACTGCCATACGTCAGCCTGCACAGTGCAGCCCGCAGTTGCTATAATCAGTAACCGAAGCATCAAGCCTCTTGGTCATCATGAGCAACCCAAGAAAACAGACCCCATTGACTGAACCCAATGCTCAAGTTTACGAATTGTGATCACTTAGACATGATCACCTCAGCACCAGGACCATCCGCTGTACAAATGAGGCTATGTGCAGACATAGGGCACTCTTCCATCACACATCCAGGACATGAACTTCACAGCAAACCGGTCCCACTCCTTGGGGGGAGCTGGACAAAACAGCCAGAATTTGACATCTGTATACGGAAGAGCTTCTGTGTGCAGAAAACCTTCACAATCCATGCACAGCTCCTACAGAGCAGGCACTGACAGGAAGTCTATGTCACCACAGTATTCTAAAGAAGCAAGCAATGGGGCATTTCTCAGAAACACTGACCACCATAACTGCTCCTGATGTAAGCAAGAGCTGGAGATGCCCAGACTTTCTGAGGGGTCATACCCTGCAGCCAAATGTAATGAGTATTATGGTTTCTTTCCTTCCTTCCTCTTTGTTGCCTGGTTTATTCTACAGCTTGGAGCAGTACTGCAGAGCAATATCCATCAGGTCAGAACCTCTCCCCTTCTTTAGCTTGGGATGTCTCAGACATCAAACCCTTCACACTGTTGAGCATTTTTAGGACCTCTAGAAGTTACCCCACTAGCTGTAAGAAGCTCTTGCCCAGCATCTTCAGCAGTGGCACAGCCACATTAATTTCCACTCCTTTGACACACACAGAGCAGTTGACAACTGTGTGATAGATGAGAAGTTTGGTTTGGATCTGGAGCTCCAGCACAGAAGCCTTTGGCCTCTAGGGTACAGCAGGGACATGAAAGTAATTCCAATATAAACAGCCACCAAGCTTCTGTCAGAGCAAAATGTTCTGGCCCCACAGGGCTAATAACTGTCTCCATGTGGGACAGCGTGGGACCATCTCTGTCTCAGCAGTGACAGCCACGCAGAGCCTGGCCTCCCTGCGTTGGGTACGGTGATGTTGCTGTGCTGTCGGTTGAACTTGTGCTTGCTTGATCCTGTATAATGACTGTCCCTCTTCCTTCTCCATTTACACAGCTAGTTAAGCTGCTGCTCATTTCTCCCTGCTGATTTGGAGAGTCTTGATTTGTCTCTTGGCTGTTTATATTTTGCAGACAATGTCTATGTGATTGCATGGCCTGGCCCCAGGCTGTCAGGCTCTGGGAGGAATAACCGCAGTATTGCACAGAGCAGTTACCATCACTAAAATATTGACTGCAGGTTACAAAAATGTGCTGAATATTTCACAGAGTGGTTGGAGGGTTGGCAAGTCTTGGCAGCTTGTTGGCTTCAGGAACTGGCTGATATTTAGGCACTCCTCCTTCGGTATTCATTGCTGTACGTGGGAACTGTTTTTTGTGCTGTCAACTTCTTATCTTCCAAGCAGCCAACCCACAACCAAGAAAAAAGGATAATGAACTGACTGGAAATGAGGAGCTCCAAGGGCTTTCTTGGGATTCTTATTGCCAGTGAGACCACTTCCTTGTTATTTATGACTTCAGGACATCTGTCTTACTGAGTCTCTATTTTTATTTATGTCCATCTCTTCAAATGCACAGTGTAGGAACTGCATATGGTGAGAATATACCAGGTGATAAAACCATTTGCTTAGGAACTGTCTGTACCATATGAGAAGCATTAATAATGTTTAAAAGACCAAGAAAACCTCCACCAGAGCATTTGTTTTAGCTACTATTCCTTCTTTGACATTCAATTTCTGTCTGTATTTCACCTGTAACCAAAGTCTAAGACATAAAATCCTTACATTCCACAACTAAGAGGGCAGAAGGGGATGGAAGAAACCCAGTTGACACAGCTGGTAGAAACCACAGAAGCACTGATCACTACAGGGCACTCAGGTATCCCCCCATTCTCTTTCTTAGGGGAATATCTGTGATAATAAAGTGCTAGAGACACTCACGTTTGGGATTGAATGGCTTCCTGGTCCTGTCTACATCCCCTGCTATCTGGCCAAAAAGATAAAATGATCTCATGCCACCAGTGTTAAACAAAATATGTGGATGATGCCTAAACCATTTTGCAGGCACCTACATCCTGAATGAAATGCGGTAGGAACAGTAACTTGCCAAGGTACTGCTTTAAATCACCTTACTTAATCTTCACTTGCATGCTTGAGAAATTCCTGGAATGGTAGGAAGTGTTTGAGTAGCAGTTCAGCCTCACAGCAAGGACCGGGATGGCTCAGCTGAGACTGTCCTACTCCACTGTAGCTTCCAGGGACAGGGGTCTGATTTACAGTCTGATCTACAGCTCTTTTGAGACAAGCTAATTTTGTGAACATTTCCATTCCCATTCAAAGGATGTCACAAGAAATGACCAAATGCTATTTTCTGAGGCTTCTATTACAGCTTTAAAGTAATCATAATGGCAAATTAATAGCAGATCTACTCTGCTATTTTCCATTCTCATTGCCATCTCTGGCAATCAAGAGCAGCTCTCTTTCTTCAAGGCTTGTTTCTGCAATACTTCTCATTTCTGAATACGCAATTAGGAAAGGAGTGTGATATCTTGACAGTCCAGCTGTGGTCTGTGGGCTGCTGCCCTTCTTCTGTGCTAGGCTCATTGCTTGTTTCTGCTCTCCATATTGACCTCCAAACCATAAATCATAAATATCACCTTGGGTAGACCCTATTCTTTCCAAGACAAAACTTATTTTTACATACACTTTAAATCTTTTTTAAAGTAAACTCAGGGATAAATTCTGTGGAATGAGACAAATGACGCCCTAAATTCAGTACACTGAAAGAGAAATTTACTGGGCCGGTACAGTGCACAGAGAGAATTGGTACAGTCTTTTCTCTGTTCTGACCATTTATGGGGCCAAGTTTTTAGTTTATCTCCACTGAATGATTCATCTCTATTATCAGCATTTTCAAAATTAAATGGAATAGGAGGAATGTTTTCATTCCCCTGCTGTGTTTAATAATCTTCCAAAAATTGTTTCCTGTTTACTTGGAAATTCCCACCTCCATGCTGCACTTAAATACAAAGCCTAGAAGATGCCATACAGTTTTTGTCTTGCAATCATACAGCAATTTGTGATATATGTTGTTGTTCCAGTGAGAAATTACTTGGGAATGTACATGTACATAGCTCCACTTTGCTCATTTAAGTTGCAACTGATTGTGGAAAAAACCCACAAATTGCCATTGAGGTTTTATTCATGTAGCATGTCTGATGCCTGATGGCAGCTTCTCTTGTAACAATCACTGTGCTGCTCAAATACAAATCTTGGTAGAGACATCAATAACCCCATTTATGGAACTGTGCTACTTTCTTTCATGGTACTGGCTAGCACACAACTGTGAATAGTCACTATGTATTGTTTTGTGCAAGAAAAACTTATAGTGTGTTTTCAAGACAAAATATTAAAAACGCCTAAATTGCTTTTCGAGTTGAAGCATTATCTCTGAATTCCTGTGGGTTGGCTGGAAAAAAAGAGAAAGTATTTTCCCTTTAGCTTCCTCAAGAAACACATTTGCACAACAGTTCTAAGATTTTACTTATGCACCATGTATCAAACAGACTATTCTTATGTAAAAGATCTGCATGAGCTCACCCCAGTCAGTGTGCTCTGTGTTAACTTATGTGAATAAAGTTCATTTAAAAGGCAGCAATGTCCTGTGGCCTGAGAGCAGAATTAGAAGCTGGGAATCCAGAAGGGACTGAGCTTTCTCACCCTTGCACTCAGCTTTGCAGAAAGGTCTAAATTTTTCTAAATGAACAATACATTTACATGATTAACTGGAGCCACATGGGCCTGATTTACAGATGTGTTAAATTTCTACTGCTTCTGTGAAAGCTGTTGGGAGATCTCAGCTCTCCATGTTTCAGAAAGCTGTAACACAGTTACACACAGCCCTTGGGAGGAAGAGTACCATGCATGGGCAAAAGTAGTAAAGTGATTGAATAAAGCATAGGGTGTGCAAATTCAGCACATCCTCTTCTCTGTGGGTCTGATTAATCCATGCGGGCTGGCAGCAGTGGAGATGATACTGAAATATTTGGCATCCAGACAGGTAATGTGCAAGAGCTGAGTCAAGAGAGCAGATGGTAGGAAGCACCAGGCTGGCAGAGTGATGTTGAACACCCCTCAGCCTGGCTACTGGCTCCAGCAAAGCAGAGACTTTCAGACTCTTGCATTGCTTATCTCGGTGACTAGACTGAAGGCTGGTGAGCCTCCATTTGCCTCCCCTTTTGAAGTCTCTGCTGAAGTTTTTTGTCTAAGAGCTGGCTTTCCTCTCCTCCCCTCTCAGATGAGATGGAGCAGTCCCCTGCAGTGCGTTCTGACTACTTGGTCTCAGGGATTCGAACTCCACCAGTGAGGAGGAACAGCAAGCTGGCAACACTGGGCAGGATCTTCAAACCATGGAAGTGGCGGAAAAAGAAAAACGAGAAGCTGAAGCAGACATCTGCAGGTAGGATGAGGAGAGTGATGCTGCACACAGCAAAGCCTAGCTTGGGTGAGATTTGCTTACATAGGAAGTGTTAAAAGTGGCTTAGCCTAAACCTAATTCACAGATTTCAGCATGTTACAGATTAATAATGCTTAAGGTGAGAAAGAGTCCATATAGGGCTGACTTCCTCTATAAGGTGACACAGTACATTTAGAAGAAAAGGTCAAAATACAAGAGTGAAGCCCAAGCCTCAATACAAGCTGCTTTTCATGGGCTGTCCTTTCACTAAAATAGGCTACATTTATGGCCCTAAGTATAATCACCCCTTTTATTTGAGGTAAGAAGAGTATATAGGTCACAGTAACATTATGCAAAGTGACAGGAGGGAGCTACAGCATGTAAAATACCTTCCCTCAAGCAGTTGTCTTTGCAGTGAAGGAGCCCAGCACACAGCACTGCATCTTCTCACTAGTATCCAGGGATGTCCCAGGAGATCAGGAAGGAGACAAACTCATTGTCTTTTCCTAAGGTAGTATGGTGCAATTCCCTTCACTTGCCCCCGTATACCATGGAGTGGCAGAGTAAAGAACAGTGCTTCCTGATGCACCTCCAATGTGCCATATTAAACAGCTTGAAGGCTCTAATATCTCCACTACTCTTCATTCAGTGTGATCAGATAGTGGGTTAGATCACAAATCTCAGCTATACATGTGTGTGATTTTACAACTGTTTTAACAAAGGAAAAGGCACAAACAGGCTGATCAAAACAAAATCCTTGCTCTTTTTTCCAAGCACACAGTAGTTGAGACAAGAGGGAATTTTTTCCACATTGCATCTGTCTCCATCATGAGTACTCTGCTGTTAACTGGTGCTGTGTTATGCTACTACTTTGTGCAGTGCTGGAGAAGAAGATGACAGCACGACAAGGTCGGGATGAACTCATTAAGAAAGGTCTTCTGGAGATGATGGAACAAGGTAAGTAAAACTTCATCTTTTTTTATTGGATTGTTTTTCAGGAAACACACAGATGCAAAAGGAAAACCTTCAATCCAAACAGAGAGGAACATTCAGTGTCTGAGTCAAGCATGTCTATCTTCCAATTCCTCCCTGCTGCAATCAACTCATTTAGTTTAACTTTTGATAGTTTATTGTCTTGAATACAGCTCCATCTTTGCCTGATTTATACATGTTGCAAGCTGAGCTGATATGTATTTTAAGCTAAATCCTACTGCCAGAAAGTCAGCTAAAGCTGGTATAAATATAAACTTAAACATACAGATGCATTCAGCTAACATGTACAACTCATGAATCCTAATCTCATAAAATGATACTAATCTGATGTTTTCAGCTGTCTTTCTGGTAAGCCAAGTTTGTGACAAAACATATTACCATTCTGCCTGGTTTTCATTCACATGGAAGTATTTCAAAGTGTCATTTTGAAGCTTTCCTGAGTACAAACCAGTTTGAGTAGAAGTCACTGAATGAAAGATGATAAAGTGTCAGAAACAGGCACAAAGGGCTCTGGTTCCTTACACCCCACAGCCCTGACAGATGCTCAAGAGAGACAGAGATCTGGGTGACTATTCTGCAAGACCAAGTGAGCTGCCAGTGCTATGGACAACATCTTGATTGCCATTTCCACCTAAACAGAGAAATACAGTAGAAATTCCTCTTTACTTTGAAAACTTCATAGCAGAAAGTACAGTCATGAAGGAAGACTGGCCTTTTGAGTTTGACCAATCTGATAGATAGAAATTATGTTCTTTGAAACTAATAATTGAGTTTCTTTGTATAAAACAAATGCCATGAGTATAAATAGCCTGTGGGACAATACTCAGTGATGCTATGCTGGAGTGTAACCGAGCAACTGAAGCGTCAGAAAAAGAGCATTTGAAACACGATTTTTTTTCATTGCCATAAAGCAAGTTTTATATTGGTTTATTAGAGATATTTTAGTATTAGGTTTATGTTCAAATAAAAAAAAATAATTATTAAACCATCATCTTACTCTAAAATGGAAGCTTTTAGGAAGCTCATTTTTTAACTGCTGTCCATTGAACCCTTTGTGTCTCTCATATTTCTAGATGTTTGCCTTATTAGCATTTCAGCACTACTGGGTAGATAAATAAACCCCATTTCTGCTAGAAGTATGCAAGCTCCCTGTATTTCATTAATTTGAAGAAAGGAACTCTAAAATAAAACTCCATAGAGCACATTAGAAGTCAGTAATACTGACTCAATAAGTTTCTTGCTGCCTAAAGATCTAGGAGGAAAACAAATGGTCCTAAATTGCAAGATCATTTTAATAAAATTTAAATAGTTTAAATAAATGCATATAGTCCAGTGAGGAGTGATGACAAGCTGTGCTTTTAAAAAAGGCATTTGCAAACAGACTGCTTTACCTGTCTGCAATAAAGTTGCATAGAGCTCCTATAAACATCAAACCTTTGAGTACCACCCTGCTGCCTAGGAAGAAAAGAATGGCCACCAGCCAGCTGAAGGACACTGTAGCTGCCTGCAAGTTATTTTTCTTTACAGAGTATAGTGAGTCTCCAGGGTTATTTTATTATATTATTAGTAGAAGCAGCGTATTAACTGGAATAAAAAATTGACCCACATAATTCTCAGTGATTAGTGCCCTACTTGGACTGAGTTGAAGTGACAGCAGTTTCAAGGCTAAATCCTCATTTTGCAGTAAGTTGCAACTGTCAAAGCAGCACTACTGTGCTAAAAGACCACAGTAAAATCCTAAAATCCCTCTGTTTCACCAGGGTCTGTTCCGCTTCCAAGCACCTGATTTCTGCTGACTTTCATACATAGTCCAAAAACTGTGATGCAGCTGCAGTCCAAGAAACCTCCAGAGCAGCTTCATGCATTTACAACAGCTGGATCACACTCCAGTTCATAGCACAGGGTCTGTCAAGCAGCATTTTGAGTTGAACCGTTTGGCTCAGAGCAAGCCAGAAAGCTAGTGCAGACCCTGCATCAATATGCGAGCAGCCCAGGGTGAAATGGCAGCATCCCTCCTTTGGTGATGAGTAATCTGGACAGGTCATGTCACCCTTTCTCCTCACACAACCCCAAAGCCTGGCTGCCCAGACACACCACATGGGCACAGCTTGGAGTGACCAGCTCTGCTCACATGGGGCAAATGCCAACCTGCCCCTTGAATATTCCTGAACCTGAAATATAGCTTCACTCTAGGGAACTTGCACTCTAAGAGGTTACAGTCTGCAGGTTTTGGCATATCATGGGGTTCATTCCCAATAAAATTACAGCTCTATTGCTCTGATTACAATACTTTGATGATGCTGCTACTTTCCTTACCAGTGGATCTAAGGTCTGTGCTTTCTCCTGTCCCCAGACAACCTCTAAAATACAATATTGGGACCCACTGCCAATCAAAGCAGCACACAGACTTTGATCTAAGTAGAAACTGTTCATTTCTGAGCAGCAACATCACTGTTGTAAGTCTTAGATGCTCCTCAACAGAAATCCTTGAACAAGGCTGATTTTTGCCTGTCATTACTTCATCAGTCATTACACTTTCCATTGGCAGGGATCTGAAGGAACTTGTGTCTCAGACTGCAGTTTTGCTGTAGCACTGCTGCCAGCAGCTTGCCCTTCTGAGGATGTGGGCAATGTGCAAAGTAGAGTTACCTTGAAAATATTTAGGGTGCTTCCCCCAGTATTTCTCCTCATTGTGAGCACTAAACTGGTCAGACATAGCCAAGAGATAAGGGCTGCCTGTCAAATAGTGCAGGCAGCTGTTAATGCACCCATGATTATGTATAGGCTGCCTTCACAATGAGCTGAAATGTAGGCAATGAACTTTTTCCCCCTCCCCTTCCCTGTATCATAGCAACTGTGCTACTGCAAGGACTATTTTAAGAACAGTAACTTTTCACCAAACGTGATTATGAGGCAGACTGAGTGAGCTCAGTGTACAAAAATACTGCAGCCCTTCTGCAGCATCTCTGGGCCAAAATCTGATACCCTTACCCAAAAGCCCAATAAATTACCCTGCAGATTGTCCAAATAGCATTAAAAAGGGGTAGCTATGAATGCTAGCCATTTTAAATCAGTGTTTAAAAAACTTGTCATGATATCATTGCAAGAAAACATAAGCCCTGTCAGGAGCTTCCCAAAGGGAGTGTCTGGGGCTGAAAAATACAAGTGAGGAGGTCAGGAGTGGACAAGAGACACGTCCATCAGCACGGAGCCCGGCTACAGTGGAAAGTAATTGCTTGCTTTGGTTTGCAGCAGTGATGTAGATCTTGCAAATTCTGAGAGAGTCATGAATTAAAGGATAGTTTGTATTCTGAGGACTCTTGCCTGAAGAGAATACTAGAAAAGCTTCAGTCATCAAGATGCGTACAGCTGCAGAGATTGCTGGCACAAAAATCTTTCAGAGTAAGCAAAGGGAGCAGTTTCTAGGTCCACATGAGAAAGTATTTGAATTTCTGATCAGCTCAATCACACAGGACATGCTTTTCAAAACTGAGTAACTAAAACTATGTTCAAAACCTACAGCTTGGTAGGATATACTAGCAGTGCTGTTTCTGGTAAGGCTTCAGCATTACTGCTGGGGCAGCTGGATGTCAGAGTGTCATTTACAGAGCCTGACACCACTCAGCCATGTCAGACCAACCTGGGAAAACACTTCACCATGAGATCTGCTTGTGCAAGTAATTCCCTTCTTCCAGAAGGAACAGTGCACAGCGGTCAGTTGCCCAGGCTACTGGATGCTCACAGATAAAGGTGTCCTGTTGAGAAAACTGTGTGGATATTAGCATCCAGATGGCTGGTCTCCACAAGTTTTGCATTACAGGTGTTACTAACACTGTTAGAGATCAGGTGCTGCTTTAAGACAAATCTCAGTCTCCTGAGCACTAGCAGCTTTGAGACTCTCCCTTCACAAGCAGATAACAGGGAGTTTCAGCTTTCACTGCACTTGGTTTAGTTATGATTAAATTCTTTTGTGTTTTAGATACTGAAGGCAAAGCCTGCACTGGTGATGATGCCACGAGAGCAACACAGAATGACCCTCCAGCTCCTGCATGCCAGGCACTTGCCTCTGAAGAGGTGCAGCAAGACGGTACAGCAGCAGCCATGACAACTGTACCCTTGTTTGGTGAGGAGCTGCATTTGGATGAGGTGAAAGAAGATGCAGGTATTGGACATAAAATGTTTTCAAAAAGCTATAAAATATTTAAAAACCATCTCTGCTGAGTTGCTTTATGAGGAGTCAAATACAGTAGTGCATTGAAGGCTCAGAGCACCTGGTTCAGCTCAGCCCATACAAGGTTATCAATCAGTACTTAAAACTAGTGATTTGAGACTGCTACCAAACTGAGGGAGCACACAAAGCTTGGCATAATGGGATTAGTTTGATTATGAGACAATCCAGTCTTGGCATGGTGCCCATTTGGTGTTAGCAGTGACTGCTGAGAAGATGAAACAAGCTTCTCAAAAACATTTCTTGAACTTTTGTGCCAATCCTGAAACGATTTGTCCTGGCTTATGAGAACAATGTCAATACAGAGCTCACGCTGTCCTTACCATTACCTGTCTACAATATGCTGCAAATAACAGTGAAGCTCAATACCAGGAGCACAGGTAAGCTAACCAAAGCTCCTTTCATGCAACTGTGCTCCAGCAGAACTCATCCATGCCAGCATTTCCTTAGGACCAGAACAGCCAGGTGCCATCCAGCAGCTGAAGGGTTTCTATTTGCTTCCTGACAATCAAGCAACGCAAAGCTGCAGAGGTAACATTTGATCCTAGCTTGTGAGGAGTGCCATGTCATGATTATAGATCTCCCTGCCCTCTGGTCAATCTTTACACCAACTCCATCTGCCTTTTTGTTTCCAACCCATCCCCCATGCCCTGATTTCTTTGGGATCCTCTTGCTTTCACCAAGCCCACCCCTACCCACTGTGGTTTGCTGAGCAATGCTGCCTGCTTACACCTTCAGTCAGCTTCAGCTGCTCAGAAGGGAAACCATTTTCTGAGGCATTTTCCATTTCTTTGCATTATCCTTTCCCACTTCCTTTTCCTCCTTCCCCTTCCATCCCCATGGCTCATGCAATTTTGTTCCTTTTTGTTTTCATATAATGTTGCTCTTCTGGTCCATTTGTAGCTCCACTTCACTCTGAATTGCTTTGACAACAGAAACTCTTCTGTCTCCCCAGAAGTACCTCTCCTCATGTTTGCCCATCACAAAGATTACTTTTTTTTATGTAAGCTTAACATCCCCATTCGCTCACCCATCACCTTAATTTCAACTACATGCGTTATTTCATCATGAGATATCCCAAAGCACTTCTAAAGATTTATCCCCTTTTTTGCCTCTTAAAATAGAGCAAAAAAAAAAAAAAATAGATTATTGGCCATAGACAGCCTCTATTGATACATGCCCTTAATGCTGTTCTCTTTCTTTTTAAACTCTATGGTTATGCTTGGTTTTGCAAAACCCATGCAGATTCTATTGCTAAGTTTATTAGAATGTTGTGCCTTTCATAACATTTGTCCTCAGGCTCAATCCAGGCCCAGTGCAGGAGGCATCTTTTCACAAATTCATATGAATATTTGACCAGCTAGAAGCAAAATGAATGTATTTGCTGCATGCCCAATATGTCATGCTTCATCCTGAAGATGTGGGATGAAGGTCAGGGAGGGGAAAAGGAGGGAAAACAAAGAAATATTTGTAGACTTTATGTTTGGTTAATACACAGAAAAAGAACAGCCTAGGCAAAAAGAGGGCAGTTTTTCCTACCTAACTTAGCCAAAGGGTTTGGGAGCAGTCCCAAGGGGAGGGTTTCTACCTAGCAGTGGGATGGCACTTTGACAAGTGCACTCCATGAATAATTAGCTACTCCAGCAAGGAGTCTATGCCGAGCACTTGGAATATTTTCAGCAGGATAATATTCTCTCTGCAGTATGAAATCTATTAATAGGTTTGTGTACTCAAGACTCAGGTCTGCCTCCAGACCGAGCCAAATGTGCTGTTGTTACCAGAAACAACCATAGAAAAAAAAAGAAGGAAACCATTCTATGCAGGGAATGTAAAGTGGACATTCCCTGGACAAGACTGCACAACTCCAGTTTGGTTTTATGATACACTCTCAGAACAGGATTGAGTCCAGAATCGAAAAGATCTATTTGACTGAGGCAGAGTGTGCTTTGGATCCACCTGCTCTGTAGGAAAGGTCCCAATACAGATGCTCCTCCACATACATGCTGAACAGCACTTCATGTCACTGATTTCAGTGAAGTTACCGCCAGAAGAAAGTATTGTTCCACTCAGGGGAATGCACTCAGATCTGACTAATTTTCCTATCAAGCTACTAATGTCTACTGAAGCTCTTGATCTTTCTGTAATGTAACCTATTAGTGACTTTATTTTTCCTCTTCCTCTATTCCACATTTTGTCTTATATGCAATAGGCACAAAATGTTGTCAGCCTGGAACAAAGCATTTTGCTAGAAGTATATTTAAAAGAAAATTACTTCTTCGTATAATTCAGGTATATACCACTTATGTCAGCTTTCTTGTCAAGACAAATTTCGTAAGAATTCCTGGTAACAATGCATATTTATTCTACTTTCATGTCTTTTTTGAATGATAAATACTCATTCCTCCTCTTCTAGGCACATTCATTAATCTGTTTGTCAACAAATTAAGTGCTATTATCTTGCAGTGCTATTGTTTCCAACTGCCTAAGTGCTCTGGTGCCTCTGCATGCACTCTGAACATGAGGATGCTGAATGTTCATTAATAGAGAGAGTTTATATTCCAAACAAGACATAAAACTGAGCCAAGAAAAACTTTGTGACATGGCAGTTGCGGTTCCTCACTGCTGTGAATTTTTAGGAGATGCCCTAAAATGGTTTGGAGGAAAGATGCTTTGTCTGGATAATCCAGAATGCTCGGAGGACTACCATTTGCTATTTATTCAGTCCAAGCAGTATGGATCACTCTCATGCTCTGCACTGGTAGACCCTACCTAGAGTGCTGTGTCCAGCCCTAGAGTCCTCAGCACAGGAAAGTCGTAGACCTGTTGGATTGGTTCCAGAGAAGCCACAAAAGTGCTGCATGGACTGGAGCACCTCTGCTGTGGAGACAGGCTAGAGAGCTGGGCTTGTTCAGCCTGGCAAAGAGAAGGCTCTGAGGAGACCTTTAGAGTACTTAAAGGAGCTCGTAAGAAAGATGGAGGAGAACTTTTTAGCAGGGCCTGGTGTGACAGGACAAGGGTTAATGGTTTCAGACTAAAAGAGGGGGAATTTAGACTGGGTATAAGGTAGAATTTTTTTACAATGAAGGTGAAACACTGGTGCAGGTTGCCCAGACAGCTGGCATATGGCCCATCCCTGACAACATTCAAGGTCAGGCTAGACAGGGCTTTGAGCAACCTGGTCTAGTTGAAGATGTCCCTCCTCATTGCAGAGGGCGTTGACTAAACGGCCTTTAAAGATTCCATCCAAACCAATGTATTCTATGATTCTGTGCTGAGGAGAGGCTTAAACACTGATCTCCCCATTTGGATAGGAGCTTCACCTGCTAGGGTAGGAAAAATAACCCTCATGGCTATTACTGAGCCTGTTATCATTGGAAATGCAGTTTGTGAAAGCCTGGCCATGGCTGGGGTCCTGGATAAGAGTCAGCATCCAGAATCTCTGTGGGTATGACAAGGCAGAGATCAGAGTGGGAAAGTCAAATAGTGAGAACTGTGTGAGTTTAAGCACTGCTAGAGTCAGATGATATTTGAGCAGAATTCAAGGATGCTAATCCTGAATTTCATCACTGAAATCCTACCTATGTCCTGCTTCAGCTTCATGCCTCTCTGGATCTACTCCCATGTGCCCTCATCTCAGTCAGGTCAATTTGATGAACTGCTCAGTGACTCAGCCTGCACTAACTTTGAGAGCTAAGTGCTTTTACCATCTTTTAGGATGAGCCACTGCTTCACCATCTCTTTGGTGATTGAAGATTTTCTTAAGTGCCTCACTAATTCTCTGTTCCTCACTAGCTACTGGGATTCAACGGCAAAGTTTTTCATGGCTTTTCTTGGTTATCAGCTTTAACCCCAGGAAAGACTCAACTGTTCTGGAGTCACGTACAGTGGGAGGAGACCTAGGATGCAAGCTGAAGTCATGTATGAAATAAGACAAAAATTAAACTGTGAAAATAAATATGTGCTATAAACAATTGGAAAGTCAGCTTTCGTGTGGTATTCCCGGTTTGATACTGTTTGCCCTTTGGATGTGTTTTCATAGCATAGAGGAGTACTCAGTAACTGCGCCACTGTGGCTGCATGCTGTAAGAAAATTCAAAACTTGCTTTGCCTTGCTGTCTTCATTATTAATGAAGAAAAATAACGAAAGGGAAAAAGGCTTCAGGGAAGTAAGGGAAACTCAGCAGTTTTCTCAGTAACATCAAAACTAACATTTCTTCAATATCCTCATTCATTTTACTCTTCACCTGCCTTGGTCGGTTGGCTACTTCACACAATAATTGTTTTCACTATGGAAGAGAAGTATTCCTATCTGTGTGCCATGTGTTATGGTTTTCTGACTGTTCCTGGCATTGGCCCCCAGCCTATCATTATTAACTTCATGTTCCATTAATTTTACTCATCTTCCTACTAGCCAAGAAACCTTCAGCACCCACAGAAGAATTAGAAGATGCCAGCCTGCCAGCATCTGAAGACAGTCCACAAGCCTTACTTGTATCTGAATCCACAGAGTCCCCCCAGAAACAGATGGAAAGAAACCCAGCACAGCTTCCCAGCCCTCCACTGCTTCCAGCGCCACTGCCGAAGGCAATCTCCAAAATCACAAAAAGCGGAACAGGTCAGTCATTACTGGTCAATAAAGACTTTCCCATCCTTCCTGCGTTGTTCACCTACACAGCACAGTGTATCATTCTTTTCTCACATCCTTTTTTAAGTCTATTGCCACGTGCTGCTGTGAATCAGGCTACTTCTACCAAGTGAACAGAACACTAATGATTTCCATGAACTGAGCAGTCCAGTTGCCCAATAATAATGAGCTGATCTTTGTACTTCACATATTCACCTGAATATCTCAGGGGATTATTTGTTGTGAGTCTATTGCACTAAACACATGTAAAACAAATCAAATCAACTGCAAGCATCTGCTGAATCAGATGCTCGTATTGATATGCCATAAAACACAAGGAAGATTTAAATGTTTTCATTACCTAGACTCCCACTGGATAACAGTACAACAGCCAAACTCAAGTTCAAGTCAAAAGGTTCTGTAGAGGTTTCTGTCTGAAGGGTTTGCTCTCTAGGGTAGGTCTAAACTTGAGCTATGAAATCTGGTCTAGTTACCCAGAACACACCTAAGTGATACACCTGGGTCCCACAAAGCAATCCTTCACGCCAGACTTCGTGGAATGCGTCGAGAGCAATTCCTCTGGGCCTGATTTTCTAACGTATTGCCAATGTTGTTACCTTTTCCAACATTCTAGCACTGCAGAAAGGGTGTTAAAATGAGTATGATTTTAGTTTGTTCCAATTTTAGGGCCCCTACATATGGTAAAAGCAGTTAAAAGGGCCTTATTGCAATTATAATCAAGTCCTTACATCAAAAGGTCAGACCTCTTGGATATTTAGACTTTAAAATGACAGCCATTATCTCAACCCTGATTTGCATCCATACTCATGTACTGGCACAATAAATTGGGGTTTTCAAACAATACAAATACAATACAAACAAACAATAATAGGGTTTTCAAAGTCACCAGGAAATAAAATATCAGAAGGTCATTGTGATCTGACCCCTAGGGTTCAGAGAGAATATCAGGGATTGGGTCTTTTTTGAGGAAAATAACAAATATTTGTTTCCTCATGGAAAATAGCCGTATTTTTTCCATGGTTAAAAGCTGTAAGACCTGAAGTGGGAGCTGGATTCAAAATGGTATCAGAATGCTCCTTGGGAGCTGCTGTTCAGAATACTTCAACATGCTGTGCTTCCACCTTGCCATGTGAACAGGCTGAGGTTGAAAAGCTCTTTTGTGTTTACTTTTTTGCCCCCTTAACAATGTTAGAGATGTTGTTAGAGGAGTAAGAAATTAGCCAAGCACCAATTAATCAGAGAGGGGGAAGAGGACAAGGTGCCAAGACATCACTTTGCAAGAATATTCACTGAGCAGCTGTCATCAGGACAAGTAAGGTGTGATCTAAGGAAATTCTCAATACTTGCTCAAGATGTAATGAGGCCTTTGACCTGTTCCAGGAATAAGCCAGTATAAAGATAAAATAAAGCCTCCTCCTATCACGTGTCTGGGTTGAGCTGAACCCAGGGTTCTTGCTCTGAGAAAACATGGCCACTGTGCAGCAGCATAAACTGACTTATGGTGGGCTATTTTTTTGTTTTGGGTTTCTTTTTCATCCTCTCAGGCCATGATTCAATGGGCAATGATTGACCATAAATGTCCTCTGTGCATCTCCACAGTAGCATATAATCAAAATCCCCTTGAGTGCCAAAACCCGTATTTGCTGTCTCCTGGCTACAGCAGCCATCCTGATTAGTGCAGAAGAAACTCGAGTGGGAAGGTGGCTCATTGCCAACACTACATGTTGGACACCAAGACTCTTTAAGAAATGCTCTTGTGCTTTCAGACACTTCAGGTTTCAAACAGGGTGACCTTTGGGTTAGCTTGTCCAGGTCCTCCTGGATGCACAGAGAGATGAATGAAGCTCTGGCCATTGATTTGATTTTGGGTTGGAGGGACAGAAATGTGCAAAAATGTCTTTTGAAAATAAATAAATAAATAAATAAGTTAGACCTTGCTTAGCACAAGGGAGAAGATTTTATTGTGGATGCAACTCTCCTCATTGAAGGATGCTCACTTCCTCACCCCACAGATGTGAAATACAGACTAGGCTTAGGGCTGTCATTCTCAAATGTTTGATTTTGGCTATGGCTACAGGAACTCTTCTTCCTACTTGTGCTTTTGCTGTTGTCCTCAGTAATTCTGCTGCCCAGCCTCCGTGGCCTGCTCTGTTTGCAGCAGCATTGCCCTCATGGAGCTGGACCAGATTTCCATCACTGAACTTCGGAAAAGACATGTAGTTAGGAACCATTATGCAGGATGCTGGGTCTGAGAGGTAATATTTAATAACTGAAGTTAATATTCAAACCTACATTTGTATATCACTTTTCTAGTAAGTAACTTTTCCTGCTAATAGGAACCAAGACATTTTACACGGGTATTTCAGGATAGTCCTGGCCTGAGCAGAAGTTTTTCTCTGCTATGAACTGAAGGATTTATCTCAAAAGTAAGTGAAAAAAATAAAAATTAGCTGTGAAATCAAGTTTGCACAACAGCTGTTGAAGCTGTGTCAGTTTAAATTCCTGTTTTAAACACCAGGTGGCAACAAGAGAAAAGAAATGCTCTTCTATGAAGCACCCGCGCTGCCTTTTTACACCCAGACTGAGCTACTGGTGTAAACAACTCTGTGTGCCAGCGGCTTTGGCTGGAGATGTAGGGGAAAGGGGAAGAGAACTGCACAACAGGAAAACTAATCAGCATCTTTTTCAGGCCAGATGTTCACTTATCTTAAGAGTGTGAAAATACCCAATTTACAACCAGGGAAATGTCAACGGTGTTTTGGACTCAGGTGCTAGAGAAAGGCATATATCAAAGTCTAAGTTCCAATAAAATGCTCAGATTACTTAAAAGATATCTGTATGGGGGTAAAAAAATTAGATTGCCCCACTTTTCCTTTTTCATCTTATTGCTCAATACTACATCTTTCCTTCAGATTTCATTTGCCAAGTTTTGTTATGCAAACGTTATCCTCATATGATAATGATTTTGGCATTTCCTCAGCTGGCATGTGAAAGACAGCGGTCCAAGATGTGCAGCAAGCAGAGAAGCAGATAATAGACACTGGTACATTTTGTCCTGACTGAGAACCACAGTGCATAAATTTTAATACAGTCTTGCCAGAGTCCAGCAGCGAAAGTGCTAGATTGGGAACCTACTGCAGCACAAGCCATTGGTGACTAGGAGGAATAGTGCTGGCACTCAAAAATTCAGTGGTGGGTTGGGGAAAGGGAGAATCTGATAAAGTGGAAAAGACAGGAAATGGGGGAGACACCCGTTTTGCTAGATGAAAGATTTGGATCTGTGTCGTATGAGCCTTTTGAACTGGGAGAGTTACTTAGCTTAACCAGTTACCTCCTAGCTGGAACAAATATGACCATTTCATCTGTTCAACACAACAGATTAATTTCAGTGCAAACTCTGTGTGCAAAAAATAAGCAGCATTGCACAACCTGTTACCCTCTTGTGTTTTGACAGCAGGAAGCGAAATAGATGACCCTGCCATGAAATCTCCTCCTTCTACCATCCTGAAGAATTATGTCATTGTTGGTTCCTCCCAAATCTCAGGACAAGCTGCCCTCTTCCACCCCTCTGGCCAGAAAAGTTCAGATCCCCATGTCAGAGGACAGGTAACAACACCAACCGGTTCCCCTCACCTGGCTGCCGTCCACCTGCCTTTACCTCCCAGCAGAGTCATTGAAGAACTCCACAGGGCTCTGGCCACCAAACACCGGCAGGACAGGTACCTACAGCCTCTTGGCTATAGGGGTGCATGAGGAGAGCCATTCCATTAAATCATTTTTCTTGGTAAATGTTCCCACCCTGTTCTTAGCATTTTATTTACTCCTACAGCTTGAGTTTGCCTTCCTCTTGATGTCACTGCTTTGAACATCCACCCCTGATCCAAGTGCTTAATTTGGTAGTTACCTCCAAAACATGTTCTTCCTTTATAAGAAGGTTACTGTGACACGGAAGTAGGTTTTCAAACAGCTAGAATAATTTGGTAATCCTTGACCTATTGCAAAGAAAATTTCCCCACAAGATAGCAAATTAGAGTAAGTAAGGCATATCCTCCTCTAAATATGAGCATTTTGCATGTGGCAAATGCTATGATTTCAGTATATGTCTCTTGGCTTATATATGAGCACATACGGTATCCATTTTTAATACAAATGCTTGTGTGGGAGTATGTTGAGCTCTTTGTCTGGTTTTCCTTAGAAGCCCTCCTGTATATTAGAGGAGAACAGAGATAACCTTTTCCATTCCAGCTTTGGAGTTAAGTTGGTAACATTTCTTAATTCTGTAACAGCTATTTCCATGGGGAACAGATTCAAACAATATCATTTCCAGGCCCCATTAAACCTTTGTCATGATCTTAACAGACCGGTAATATTTCATGCCATGTATGTTTTACATTAGAAGGACGTGCTGTGTGGCTTTTTTTAATCAGTACAGTATAGCATGTGGCTATATATCAAAGAAATTCACTAGCACCCTTCCATACCTTATTTTTATGATAGAGACAGGAAAGTAGATCTGCAGGAGCCATTCTCAACAGAGTTTTGAGAATGCCATCCATGTTGAATTCTCTGCTCTGGCCTTTTTAACTTACAAAACATTCTGCTCATTCTCATGTAATGATAAATTCCTACTGTGGCAATAAAAATAGGCTGTGCACCTTCCATCCACAGCTTCCATGGAAGAGAAAGCAAAGGCTCTCCAAAAAAAAGAGTGGATGTCCGTCCATCCAGAACGTCTAGCATTGAGCGCAACAAAGAAAAGGAGAACTCCCTGAGTTACAGCAGTGATTCAGAAAATAAGCGGAACTCGGTGAAAGAGTTGGATGAGAACAAAGAAAACATGATCATGAACTCAGAGCTCAAGGAAGACTCTGTTTTTTATCAGGATGAGGAAGTTTTGAATGACTCCATTATTTCTGGTGAGGAAAGTTGCTTCTCAGATTATTATTAACAATTATATTAGACTATTTCAGCCTAACAGGATGTTCTAAACAAGGCAGCATGCCCCAGAAAATACCAAGCAGGGTAAATTCCTCTATTGTCACATCACCTTTGTCAAGGAATCCTGCTAAAAAGCTGAAGTTAAATGTGAATCATGGTGATTGTGATCATGTTTGTCTCGGTATGTACTGCACACTAAGCTGACATTAGAGTTATGTGAATGTATCAGTATGCTCCAACCCTTCAGTTAAGTCCCTTTGTGCTACTATATATGAATGGCAGCACTTGCAGACTCATCTCACCATCAGCAGGCAAAGTTTTCTTTACACCCAGTGCCAATGCCATGGATGGTTTAGAAACATCCCATTTTACAACTAGTATTACACTGCAGTGTTGGTACAGCAAAAAAGAAGACATAGTGAATGTAGGAAGGACAAACATTCAGAGAAAAGATCTTAAAGGAGAAAGTTATTCCCTGTTTGGTCCTTTTTATTGTTTCTTGAGACATATGTGGACTGTACTATATAATCCTGGACACTTATTTAAGTGGGCTTTTGTAAAATAATCAGCTCTCCTTAGTAATTTTTTTTACTGCAATGATTATATATATATTAGCATTTACCTGCAGATGTACACTGGGGCAAAGAGAGCAAACAAAGGTGGTTTATCATTTGATAAAGAGGACACAGATATTAATGCAATCCCTTTTTCCATGCAAAACACTTTCCAGCTTCAGCAAAACTAATTTTTAGGAAGAATTTTCTTTCCTTTCTTTGTTTGTTGCTATGCAGCCTTTTTCCTTGTCATTTATCTCACTTTTTGGCATTTGAGTGTTTTAACACCTAAACTTCAGCCTCTGCATGAGGATAACTGTTTCATACACCCCCCGAACTTACCCAAGTCATTACAAGGCTTGAGCTTTATCAATAAGATCGTTTTACTTTACATGGCTGAAGATCATTGTGGACTGTCTTGTTCTTGCAGGTTATAAATGTGCATTTACAGAACACCTAATTCTTTGTACAAGCCTGGTGCTTGCTCTACCAGTGTTTAAGTTCGGGCACACTGTAGGCGCAAGACAAAACCCCAGGCCACACAAAGTTCTGCTGTTTGATGTCTGTGGATGGGCACTGGGCAAGCCGGGCAACACAGCTGCTTAAGCCATGGATGTCCCCAACAACTTTGGGGATTTGATCACTGCCTATTTACTCACAAGTTTAGGCATAAGCAAGATATTTCTCGTCTTGACGCTGGGTGGCACTGCTTGTGCCAGCATTAGTTCAAATGTACCCGTTAACATTTGAGGGAGGAATGAGAGCTTGTGACAAGTGACAGGGATAGCACCAGAATAATTCCCTGAAAAGATCCAGATTCTTTCTAGTTTAAAAAAATCTGGGCTGGCTTGCAAGTCAGGAGGTGAAGCTACCCATTAATCCAAAGTGGCTTTACAAATAGTGTCCTGCTTTAGTACGTTATCAGCTTTGCTGTTGCTACTGCGATGCAGAACAGTGCAACAGCCCTGTGGTTATGGGGATGTTGGTACGGATAACTCTGGGAAAAGTGAGGAATTATTCCTTGGCTTTCCACTAGCACCTTCCTCAATAAATCATTATTGAATAAATCATTATCATCCTCGATAGATCTCTAAAAGCTCCAGCCAAGACAGTAGTCTTGTGCACAAGCTTAAAAAAATAACGTAACTAGCATGTAGCCCACAACTGGTAACTACTTGCAAGCAAGGTCTTCCCATCAGCATGCTGTATTAGGTTTTGCCTGTTGCGTGGTAGAAAGAACAGTAAACATACAGGAAGTTTAATGTCATAATTCAACTGAATTAAACCAGGAACTTTAGTCAGGAACCTGCAAACCAAGCATGAAAAAGGTGTGAATTTTCATAACACTTTTTGGTGACCAGGCTGAGCTGCCATAAACCATGAAATGAGCCACAGGCAAAATCCTGCTGAGATAGTTTGGTCACGGGGCAGACCAGCACTGAATTTGCCTCTCTGACTAGGAAAAATAACTCTTAGGAAAAGAATAGTTAAACAAGGGTATTTGCAAGTTCACTTTTTACTGAGATTGTTACCAGGAAGGAATTTGCCTTGGAGTGCTGAAAATGGGTGGGGAAATCAGTTTGTGGCTTTTTTTCCTCTTTGTTCCCTGGTTTTGGTTTATTTACTAGTTTATTGATTCTGAAACCTCAGATTTGGGTTTCTGCAGCAGGTGGAATAACAGAAGTGGCCATCATTGGGCTCGTCAAGATGAAACCAGATGAATTACACAGTGGTTCCCAGCATGTCTTCCTGATGGGGGGGAACATCATTCCCTACTGTTGCTTTGTGGGGCAGGTATTATTTTTCAGCAATTAACCCAATTGCTCAGGCCTGGGGAAGGGCTCCTTAGACTTGCAGATCAGTTTAATCCAGATCTCTTGCATTTTTATTTGGTGAAATACCCTAAAGATTAATCAGTGCCCAGTGCATATGGACCATGGGAGTGGTTATAGTATAAGCCTTTTAGAAATCCAGACATCTGGATGAAGTGATCACAGCTTATACAGAGTCAGTTATATGTTTTCCACTCCTCTAATACCACAGCAGGATTTGGGTTAAAGTTGACATGTTTTCAGATATGATTTGTGTTTTTAATTTCACAAAGTAGTAGACTCTTTCTAAATGCACAGCAGAGCAGCCTGGGAGCAGTCAAGACTGAAGAGCAGCTTCATTTTACTTTGTCTCAAGCAAAGTCTTTCATTGTTCCCTCTCACTTTGAAACAGAAGCCCCTGGGGCATACACTGAGCTAGCTTTAGCCTGTGCCTCAACATCAGCTTCAAAACCTGACTTGGAAAAAGGTCCAGTCTTTTAACTGCTGAACATTGGGTTCAGCTGGCCTTCATCCCATAGATGAGGGACAGTAGAAAATGAGCTCTGACCTCATGTGAGCAAATAATCACTGAGATTCACCCACTATTCAAAGATCAGGTATGGTATGGCAAGAAATTTTATAGCAGCCTGAAGGAAGTAGGGGTAGTCCTGCATGCTCATACCTTCACTGTCATCTATGGATGGGAGAATTACTGTTTAAGGTGCATCTCCAAACAAAAAGTGTTTACTACACGTGTAGAACTCCCTTATTCTTTCTAAGCAGTTCTGGACACATACATATGCATGTGCATATCTATTGCTTTCAGTGCAGCTAAGAAGCACTGAACTGTCTGCAAATGCTCTATGCAGATGGCCAGCACATGGGTGGTAATACTATCGTGTTCTGGAGCCATTGGGCCTAATGTGCATGTGCAGCCTTCTCTGCAGCAATCTCCTGACATGACCAAATTCCTCTTACCAACCCATTAAAATTTCCAGGTGAAAATGAGAACATGTTCAGATATACCTGGGAGTTTGCCAGCCCCAGGTGTTTCAGATTGTTTCCAGAAGGAATTCTGTTGGTTTCTGAGCTGTATGGATCTAGCAATGCAAGCACCCATTCTGCACCCACTCCCAGTGTGGTGGATGCTTGAAAAACCTTGACAGAATCCCAAGTCTGTGGCTTCATGAGCCACAGTATGGAGTCATACATTCAGTTAGGAAAAGGCTGTGTGCAGCATCAGCCAAATCACTTAACTTCTTTACCCACCTGTTAAAGGTATACCTACTACTACACAGAGGGCTGCATGGTTAATTAATGTTTGTAATAATTAATAATAATGTAATTATTATTACATTGTAATAATTAATAATAATGTAATTATTAATATTATATTGTAATAATTAATAATAATGTAATTAATGTTTGCAATAGACTTTGAAAGCATTAGAGGAAGGTGATAAATGAGGGCACAGCTTTATCCTTTAAGTGGGGTTTTGAGCTGAGATTGGTTTCTAAAAAGCTTAATTTTAAACCACTGCAACTGCTAACAAACTTGCTTCTGTTCACACAAGGACACCATAACTACTTTCTGCTCCAGTCTTCCCAAGATATATAAGTAAATATGGTGTGGACTCCTCCCCCCTGCATAAAGAAATTTGAGATCAACAGTGATGATAATAATAATAACAATAGCAGCAATAGTAATAATAATAATGTAGGTGCACAGATCCCTAGCAAATAAAACTGCAATATTTGGGAGTGAGAATCTATTTAGGATTTAGAACCTTGCCAACCTCCAGAGCATTCTTCAAAAATAGACTTTAATCCTACCTCAAATGCCAAACAAAAATACCAATTAAATATGATTTTCTTTAAAAATTATGTGACCTTTTCTAGAAAAGGTGAAGCATTAAATTAAAACCCTTTGAAGTAAAAAAGACCCAAAACAAAATAACCTCTTATTACACACTGCCCTCCCAGGATGAAGCAAATACAAAGGCTTAACTGTAGATCCTGTGTACCCTTGCAATACCCTAAACCCCATCTGACTGATGCTGCTCTGCAAAGATGATTTTCAGACTCCACTGAAGCCCTGGACTGGACAGCAGAAAAGTCAGCACAGCACGGGAGGTGTGCAGGGACCTTGTGGAAATTTACTTGCTTATAACCTCCCTGTGACATGATTGCTGGAAGACTGCAGTCCTACCAGTATGACTCAGGAGCTCGCTGGTTTTAATATTACTTCCCTTTCCTTCCCTTCCCCCTCCATCACAAGCAAACTTGATGTTTATCAATATGGACATCACCTCAGACTTTCAGTATGCACTTGAAAATAAAGATGGTGTTCTATTCTATTGCATAACTTCCCTAACACATGGAAAAATGGTTTTCTAAGCTCAGGAGTCCAATTTTCATTTATTTAGCCTGCTGAAGTCTAAAGAGTTCTGCCAGAGGTACAGAAACACCTAAACTCAAACACAATTCCCTTTAGTAAGAGTGAAAGGATATTTCTATTGTCATCAGAGAGGCAGCATCAAGGACTCAACATCCAGCACACTGAAGAGCAATAGACTCCTACCCAAAACAGTTGCTGCATATTCTCCTATGAACATGCTTTTGTAATGGCAATGTTTCAGGTTATCTGGTTTGATGAAAAGCATGTGCTATGTTTTTTAGAGTAACTACAACCAGTCATGCAATCACAGTAACCATTTGTGTGTCTTACTGCCTAATGTCTAATAAAGTTGCCAGCATTCTGCAAGTCATCATAAAACTTGGCCTTTTTCTGTCATTCCTTGCAATATTTGCTCCTGCTGCATTCAAAGGAAAAGGCTTAATGCCAACAGAATGATACTGATTGATAGATGAAATTTTGTTATGACACACTATCACACTGGACAGGATATAGACATGCATCATGGCTTGTATTTAGTGTTAGAGTGACACAGTGTCTGGTCACAGTTCTAATCTTCTAATTTCTAATGCCAGAATACCAGAATGATACTTCATATATATCTCTGTATATATTTTTACATAGATATGCCTGTGTACATATATACACACATGCCACAGAACGACTTTGTTTTAGTTACCATTACCTATCCCTTGTGACCCAGAGAGGAAGATGTACATGTCCCAGCCACTTCTGCCACTGAGCAATTCAATTCTCCTGCGAAGGAACCACTAACTGCTTCAGGAAACAGGGATTGCTCTGGGCTATGGGGATGCTCAGAGGACTGAGGCAAGAGGCGCAGCTTTAGACTTCTAAACTAGCAATGTGAATCATGTCTCAGCTGCAAATAATTTTCACCTGAGAACACTGCTTGCTTCTAATGGATAATAATGGCAGTAGAGGAATATGATCCTTCTGGATTTGTACACAGTTTTGTGCCTGAGCCCTGCACAGCTGCCCGTTTCACACTGACATACAGACTGCTATCGCTTTGTAGGTTTTCTGCTCTTTTACTGTTCACCTTTCCTCTCCAGGAGCTGTCTTTCTAATTATTTTCTTTTCTACGCATGTCCCAGGTACTTTGCCAAGAAAATGCAAGAAAGAACTGCTGGCAGTAAAACTACGAAACAGACCAAGTAAGCAGGAGCTGGAAGACAGGAATATTTTCCCAAGGAGGACAGATGAGGAAAGACAGGAAATCCGGCAGCAAATTGAAATGAAGCTCTCTAAGTAAGTCTTCTAAGAAGAGGGGGGAACTTTACAATGAAGTATCCTGTGGTTACTACCAGATGAGAAACTGTCACCCACCCCCAAGTCCATTTCCTGCACATCAACCACTTAAAAAAAAAAATCTTAACTACCTCTTCAGTCAGGATTCCCTGTATTCAAAGAAAAAAAGCCAGAAGTTAATGTGGGAGACAAAATTTTGCCACATCTACCTGCAGCTCCACAGCAACAAAGGGCAATGGAGCTGGAGAAGGCTCTTGGGAACAAGTCTTATGAGAAACAGCTGAGGGAACTGGGGTGTTTAGTCTGGAGAACCTTACTGCTCTCTACAACTACCTGAAAGGAGGCTGTAGTGAGATGAAGGTCAGTCTCTTCTCCCAAGTAATAAGAGACAGGACAAGGGGCAACAGCCTCAAGCTGCAGCAGGGGAGGTTTAGGTTGGATATTAAGAAAAGTTTCTTCCCCAAGAGGGTGATCAGGCTTTGGAACAGGCTGCCCACAGCACCTGGGGAACCACTGTTCCAGGGAGTGTTCAAAAAACAGGTTAGTGGTGGCCTTGGCAGTGCTGGGGTAAAGGTTGGACTTGATGATTTTAAAGGTCTTTTCCAACCTAGTTTATTCTATGATTCTATGATGTTATCAAGATTTTGAGGTCCTCCAGAAAGGCTAATACATTAACAAAAATAAGAATGGAATTATTCATTAACCTGATTTTGCTTTGTCAGCACTAGGTGAATTTGAGGATAAAGGCAATTATAGCTGTATATTTATTTGAACAAAGGAAAGCTGCTGTACACAAGGGTGGCTACATTTCTGCTTTAGTGAAGAAGCAAGTTCAGCAGCATTGCCCTCACACGAGTAAGATGCTTGTGCAAGGCCAGCAGCAGGGACAGCAGGGATCGGTTGGTTTTGATCAGTAACCAGGGCAACAGGGTAGAGCCAAGAGAGAAGCAGCATTACTGTGGCGTGTAACCTAAAGCAAAGATTTAAGGTAACTGTGAGGCTCAGATTGCACCATTTGGGTTTTGTTTGTGGTTTTTTGTGGTTTTTTTTTTGTTTTGGTTTGGTTTTTTTTGAGAGTTACATTTGGATATCTGCAAACATGAATATTTTAGATGAGGCAAAGTGGTTTGTTAAATAATCTGTGCCATGCTTGCCCACACTGGGACAGCGAGCACTGCTCACTGCCAAAATGCTTGCAATCAAATTGAGAAACATGAATAAAAGTTCATTTTCAAGCCTTATTAAATATTAAATACTCAAGCCTCCTGAAAGAAACATTTATTGATATTTAGACTAGCTCCATTCATGTGTGTGCATTTGATTAAACTTTACCGCAGGGGACAGGGAATGAGAAGTATGCATATGGATCAAAGCAAATAGGCCAGAGTTTATGGAGGAAAACACCACTGCTGTAGGCACACTTGCCCTCAGCTAAGAAATGAACTGCTCAGTGAACACAGACAAGATTTTGGGTGCACTGCACGATGCTCCTGTAACACTGGAGATGAGTAATCACTTTCCTCCAGTCTCAGTGACTGCTGTTTATTCTTTGCAGCATGGTAGCACTTAATACCCAAAGGAGAACAGTACATCATGCCAATGACTGCCCAAAACAGAGGAGATGACAGTCCCTGTCACAAAATCTCATGTATATCCCATACAAGTAGAGAATATCACATTAGGTTTTACATTATATTCCAAGGAAGTACAGGCAAAGTAAATCATAGATGTGCCACATTAATACCCATTGTCTTAGGAAGCAAAACGCAATAGACCTTGACCATGGCCTTGACCATCTTGACCTTGAAAACTTTCTGTGTTCATGTCAGGGAAATATTTCAAGCTGTGCTTCAATACTGTGAATGCCAATATTCTGGCCAGTCAGTTGCTCCTGAAATGCCTTCATAGGTCAGGAGCTTAATTTTATGGCTCTAAAATATACAGAAAATGGTTTCCACCCCACTACATCCCTAAAATCAAGTTCAGCCATCACAGAGTATTCACTGATATATCCAGCCTACCTCGTATTTCTGAGCTGCATAGGTCACACCTCTCTTCAATACAGTCTGACTTCTTTTAGTGTGAATGTCTAATGGAATCACAGCTAAAAACAGCTTCAGGTAGTATAACTATGGGCTTTAGCCTTTTCATTTACAATTTTTCTTGCTTAATAAGAATATCCTAAGGATTTATTTTAAAGGAGGCATATATATAGTCAAGCATCAGTACCAGGAATTAAAAAGGGAACTGCTCTGCTGGTTAGGAAAAGTGTTGGTCATTTCTAGAAGCTGGGAAATATATTCTCTATGGATAAATACAGTGAAGGAAGCCTCAGTAGTGTCTGCTGTGACCCTATGCAGCAACCTTTGGTACAGGCCATTAGTCTCACTGATGATATCTACAGGATGGCAAAAAGCCATCTTTGTTCCAAGCAGAGGAAGACAGGCTTTCATTTAGCAACTTCCTCCCAGAATGTGGGAGATTCAGTGCATCCCGGGGAACAGACGGTGCAGATATTGCTAGAATAGCCAGGAATGGCAAAACAGATTGGAAGCAATTTCCCATACAACTTCCAGCACATATGTGCATTGGCAGAGCTCAGCTCAGCTCTTAACTCATCCAACAGAATAGAACATGATCATGCAAACAAGCTCAGGTGGTGGGTGCATGCCGAAAAATATTTATACCAGGAAAAGTAAGTAAGTGTCCAAAAGCACTGGTAAAGGCCAAGGACTCAAAGCCCTAGTGATATGCCTCTGGAATTTCTGATTGCGACTGACAAGGTCTCACTCCACAAAACCCCGACAACCCCAGAGTTCTCGCTCAGAGCACAAACTGGCAGTAGCATTGAAACATAACCACTCCGGAAAGAGAGAAACCCTTGGATGAGATTTTATGTTCTGAAAATTCATTCATTTTACTGATCCTTGTGCAGCATAATCTCTTTGTGACAACTTGGAAGTCTATCACTAAGGAATCCTAAATTTTCTAGTTTGAGGTACTGGTTGGGAAATGAGATCCAATAGAAATGTCTGTTCTCTGGATGATTTTGCAACTACCTATGCAGACAAGAGCTCATTGCTGCTATTGCTGCTGCTGCACTGGTTAACACTGATAACAGCCATGGGACTTGCTGGTTTGGTTCTGAATCCACATGTATCATCATGCTAGAGACCTGTACTTTAGCACAAAAGAATAATGTCCAGGCAGATTAGCATGAAGCTGTTCAACAGCTGGCTGCATGAGAACGGCAAGTACACAGCACAAGTACATAGGCAGTTGTTTTCAAGATCAGTATTTCTCAGTGCACTCGTACATATTTGAAAGCTCACTAGCAAATTACCTCAGTCCCACAGTTCTAATCTATGGAGGAAAGCTGTGCTGACATATATAATGTGCAAAGTAGCTGAATAGCATCTATGGAACTTCAAAAATGGAGAGACAAAAAGCCCAATGTTTTCTCAAAAGTGTTGTATTTTCAAATGGTTCTGGCTGTAATATATTGCAATGGTAATTGTGAACCTGCTGAGAAAACCAGCTTTCTGCTATTGTGCTGATGAGTGTTTGTGCAGTCAAGGCTAAAATCCTTATTTTACTTCACTTTCCCATTCATTCTACCACAAAAGAGAGATTGAGGAATTCTGTTATATCTTTTGAGCCAGATTCTACATTTCAGCAGTGCAAGTCCACTGACTTCAGATTTACCATTGACTGACAGCAGTGTGAGTACAGATTCAAGTATTCATTTACGTGCATTGCTGCTTTTGAAAAGTGTATTTCCCTATTTCCTGCTCCCAGCCAATTCAGTCTCCCACTTGTTGCCATGGAAACACGTATGTCTCCCTCCTCCTCCATCCAAAATGGCAAGATTGCAATTTCCCCAGATTTGCCTTTCCAGTAGTGTTTCTCTTACTAATTCACACTTCCCCAGTGCCCCAGGCATAGTGTGCACTGGCAATGTTCTACTGCGCATTAGGCAACAGGGCTCTCCACAGGTCTTGGTTCCCATTATTATGTGTTGGAAGCATAGATAAAAAGCCCTCAACGGAATTCCATGAATTGAGAGCTCTTTGTGTCAAGAGGCAGAAGAGACATTTGCAAGTACGATTATTTGCAATACCCATTTTCTGCCTTACAGACACACTTTGTTCTAGAAGCTGAAACCTGGGGGAGTAAAATAGCTGCTAGACTGAAGAGTGACACAGGAAAAGGCTGTTTAATTAAATTTGGTATCTGACTGCTTAGAAAGTTCATGTTTGAACTGCCTGGGTGGCTGGTGCTTCTCTAGTATGCCTTGTATAGCCACAGTTAAAGGCACTCCACTGTTACTTAGTGTTTCAATGAAAACATGAATTCCCGGAAAAGACTACACTTAAATTTTCACTTAATGTTCTTTTTCACCTCCTTGGATATTTGCATAAGTAGACACGATGCATTAAGCAGCACTTAAAAGATTATGGAGAGAGGAATTCAGGTATGGCAATGTGGGCATCAAAGGCGACAGACAGGAAGAATGATGCTTTGGACACAGAGTGGAACCAAAGCCTGACTACCTAAAACTGATCTTTACCACATTGAGAATGTTGGCATGAGTAAGTGGATCATGCTGGGGAAAGGTTTCTTGGCAATGTAAAGTGAAAAGGAGGTATCTTATTCAGTACTTTACCACATCTGGAAATCTGTAGTTCTAGTGCTGCCCCAAGGTTCTTGGAAAGGCATTTTGAGTTGACTTACCCAGAAACTGCAGATGTAGCTAAATGCACACCCAGATTAGACCCTGGGTTGCACCTTGGCCTCGTGTAACAGAGCGTGAAGTTCACAGTGGAGACTGAGCAATACCCAGCAAACAGCACTTCAGATTTTGCAGCCTATAAGCAGAAAGCGTGACAGCTCAACACTGAGCAGTCATAAAGGAAAATTCTACCTATCAACGAAACAAAGGCTGTGCCGTGGTTCAAGATCAGCATTTCCAGTGCCACATTGTCACAGAAATGTCTCAGTCCAGCTTTGCACTGAAAAGGCATCAGCCCTTCAGACTGAGAGATTCAGTGGGAAACTGGACTGAATCCACTGAACTTTGGGGAATATATGATTTGATTTTGACCAAGAAAAGGGGGAAGGTGTGTCTACAAACTACTAGTAGCCCTAATGCAGAAATCAAGCAGATACTGGTGAAGCTCTGACTGTGCTTAAACTCCCACTTTTCTGAACTAGAAGTTGGGGAGCTGCCCTGATTTCACAAGGCTGGCAAAACTTGGCACAGATTTATTGCAGAGCCAGAAAGGCAGGAGCAAGCACAAAGAAAAGATCAGCTGTCATCTCTGATGCTATCTGCATGCAATTCAAGGCATTTCATTCTCATTTGGCAGAAGAATCCAGGTAACCTTGTCACTAATGCTAAAAATAACCCTGGCAAGAGCAGCGAGGGAGTGTGTGAAAGCCTCAGCTCCTGCATGAGGCAGGAGCTATATATAGAGCTAGCATTTAATTTCATGGGTATTTGTGCAAGCCAGGGGAGTCTCCTGCTCTGTGCTAGCAGAAAGAGGAGATGCTGGCAGCAGGGCTGGCTGGGGGTTGCTGTGGGAGACTTGCATGTGGCAGTGGGATTTTATTAACAGCTTGCACAGTGCCCAAGTGCATTTGAAACCTGGTGCTGTGTGAGGATTTGGGATTTTCTTAATCTTTTGTCCCTTTTCTGTTATGGACTCAGCTTTTCAGGGTACAGTAAAGAAAAACATTGCAGGGGATGGGGAAAAGATTAGAAAAATGAGGGAGGTGCAAGTGATAGCTGTAATTTTTTAGAGCTGCCTCCAGGATTTAGATGTCTGGATTCCACAGGCATTATTACTGCCTATTCCTTGGTGTCAGGCAGCAACACACAGTTGGAAACCCTGTTTTGTACCCATTGACAAACAGTATTGGTCTTACAATTAAGGATGCTGAGATTTAGTGTCTGCTGCCAGAGGTACTCTGAGACAGTCTTCAAGGATAAAAATCAAGGGGAAAGAGAGAAAGCTCAAGTTATGTTAATGTCTCCAAGCAATTAATCAGTTTAACCTCCAGTTTACATGGCTTTTCAGGTCCAAGGGAGCTGCAGCACAGCTCAAATACTTGTATTAAAGGAGGCTCAAGTACATCTCAATGTGCTTTACCTTGACTACCTTGTCCCTTAAGGACTGAAGAGCCTTTGTTTCCTTTTAGGTATTACACTTGCAAAATAGAATGAAGTTCACTAAAATGAATCCCTGTCAGCAAGTAACAAACCCTGGTTGTAATGAACCCTCCAGACAGCAGCTCTTTAACTAGAGTTGCTTGTTGCTTCAGTAATGAAGCACAGTGCATGCACAATTAATTATGGAGCACCCCAGCAGCTCTGGGCAGGAGCCATGATCTGCAGCTGAACCAGAAAGAGCAATTTGCTGTCTCAGACCAGCCCACAACATGTTTGGCAAGAATTTTTGAACACGCTAATTCATTTATAAAGGACTGCAACAGGGAGGACTTAGTCCTGTGTGTTAGCTTTGGATTTCAACAGCACACACATGACTCAAAGCTGCTCTCAGTGCAGGTTTGTATCACTGAGGATTCAGTGATCATCTCCTGTTAAACACTGGGCATTCACTTTGTGCAAACACAGCAAGTGCCACTGCAGAAAGCAGATACAACTGCCTGGGGACAAGTAAAAGTTTCACATGTCCAGGGCAGAGCTGATGAGAGATTGTCTTCTGGGAAGACACTAACTCTTTGTACAACTCTGTTCTGCTTCTCTGGCTCCAGTGCCATGAATTTATAATCAAATATGTTTCCCAGGCATAGAGAAGGCAAGGGCAGCAGGTCATGCACAGCAGGTCAGGGATGAGCAGAGCAGCAGGTGTAAACAGAGAAAGGAATATGGAGGGCCTTTTCTGGGACACAGAGTCAATTCCTGGAATAGAACTTCTCGGGTAAGTGGCACATATGAAACGAGAAATAGAAAACAGCATCAGGGTTCGGAAAGCTCTAAGGTGCCACAAGGGAGCATAATTGTGTAAATAAACTTACAGGAAAACTGCTAAAGCAGATGTCACTAAATAAGGAAAAAACATTTTCAGGAAGCAAACAGTGCACTTGTTTTGCCCTGCCAAACTGCCTCCCAGTACCAGTGTGTGTTCAGGCTCAAATCCTCTCTCAGAACTGAGGTACCTACAAATGCCTTAAAAACCTGAGCCCAAGCCCTGCCCAGTGACAAGCAGCCATAAATCAACCTCAAAATCTGCAGAAAGCCAATAATGCTCTGTAATGCTTCACCTTACTCTGGATTGTGATTCAGGTCCTTAAGCTACTTTGGATCTGCAGCACAAGTAATTACAGGAACAAATTGCTTTAATTTGTGCAGCTGAATCGATAGGGACCACAGTAAAGCTTCTCTGGCTGTCACAACCCTTTGTGCTGCTTTATGACAAAACCATGACCAGAGCAAGGCACTGCAGCAGTTGTGAGCTCCTGATAACCCCAGTGTTGAGCAGGGATTCAGGCACTCATGGTGGCAGCACTCCCTATTTTGTGGGGATAGTCACTGTGGTACTATTTGACTTTTTCATGTTGGTTTAGACCTGTTAATGAAATTCAGGAAGCAAGTTTTATGCACTTAAAAACAAGCACTTACTTCACTGTAGTTGAAACAGAAGCAAGACAGGATGGACAGTGTATATCCAAAATGCCATGAACTGGTATGAGCAAAATCTCAGCCAGAAAGGACTTCAGCTGCCAGTTTCTCAGTTTTAACATACCCAACTTCTGACTCACCACATGAAAGCATATAAGAACAAAAAAGAGAGAGGGGGAGTTTTGGTGTTGGGTTGGTTCTCTCCCCCACTTTCAAACCTAGCCAAATTTATATGCAGACTGGGCAGATAGGAATTTCATTGTAACTCCTGCTGGGAATTGCCAGCAGAACACCTGAGTAGACAGAATTCACTTCTCCCACAAAATTTCTGGTGTGGCTTTTAGTCTGCGGAAGGGAAGAAACAAAAGCTTTCCTATTGTGTGGTGTCACATCTGCACAGGCCATACCTTGAGGGCATATGGCGAGCAACATAGTAATATGTTATCACTGATTTATGGGGCAGTGTTGTCAGAAGTCACCTTTGCATGAACAACCTGAGCATGGTTTTGGACTTTCTTCCAAGAACTCATCACATGTGATCCAAAGAAACTGCAATTCATACAGTGCAGTTGCTGGTGCTCCAAATACTGTTTGAGTTACTACAGTTTCCTCCTGTGGCTCTGAGAACAACTTCTGTAGCCTGATTCATTCACAATCTTAATTCCTCCAAGGAATCAGAGCCTTGGGCTTGCTGCTTTCATAGAGGAAGACTGGGTCAGTCTAGCACAGTTTCTACCTTGCTGAAATAACCTTAGAGAATGCAAGAGGGGGTGAAAAATGAAGGAAATAAATATTTAGAAAATAGGGATGGGAAAGGAAAGAAAAAGTGGTTGGAACAGAAGGGCATTGGTTTTAATCAAATACTTTAATAGATATTGTGCAGTCTTAGCCAGGACTACCTTTTAATTATTGATATACTTTTGTGAGTGTATTGCCTGTGCCCACCTGGCAAGCTGCAGTTCTGTAATCAGGTCTTGTGGGGGTTTTCCTGTTATTTGTGTAGCTTCTTGGGTCAAATAGCAGGGCAAGTTTCCTTCAGTGGTCAGCACACTTCTTTGACCTCTCCAGACTACACAGTGGGGTTTTTTAACCCTGGAAATCATTCTCATTTACTATCTTTTTCTTTAGTTGTCACATGTAACAGATCAAAAGACAAAAAAGGACTCCCAGATTTATCAAGCCATGCTCAAGCATTTATGCAGTGAAATAAGGAAAAAACCTGACACCTCCGGAGGTTGGGGACCTCCTTCTGTTCAAAGTCCACTTATGCAGAGAAGTGTATCAAGACAAATAGGAAACACACCTTCTCAAAGAACCAGTGTACTGGTAAAATCTGAGTCTTAAATCACATTAGAAAGAGGTTACTTCAGTCTAGTTAGTCTGTTGTTGTACAAAGATGTGACAGGTATTTTGTTGAAATTATGTAAAATAGCACTAGGCCAAGAGCAAACACCAGGATAAAACCATCACTGCCCCACTGTTGAAGAAAGCCCTCAGAAATCAAGACTACACGACTCACAGATGAGCAACCATTGTCATTTGCTTGAGATGATCATATTCATTAAGCAAATTAAATTCTGAATGAATTAATAATTCATTAGATTTTCAGAAATCATGTTAAAAAAACAATTAAAAAGCCAGGATGTCCCAGCAGTCTCTCCAGGTAACAGCTGGTCTATCGCAAACGGACCAGGCTCATTTGAGGGGGTCTGGAAAAGCCGTGCTCTGGCCAAGCTACACTGAGCCTTGTATGGTAATTCTCACAGGGAGTGGCTACAGTACTTCCAAATACCACCCAACAGGGCAAAAATCCTCCTCCTTAAGTAAAGGTTAATCAAACCACTACTAATGTGGCAAAGCTATATTTACAGTCATCACGCAATGAAGTTTAAAGAAAACATTTGCAGCTTGTTTACAACATACAGGAAAAGGATAATGGTGAACAAGAGGCACATGGAAATAGCCAGCTTAGGTATATATAGAGTGGGAAGCTCAGTTTAGCAGGGGCTAGCTGGTGGACTGGAGGCCCAGCATTCAAATGCAGGATTACCAGCGACTTGCTGTGCAATAGTTGCCGTGAAAAAAACATGCTCCAAAACTTAGAAAAGCAGTGTATGATGAGGCACATCTGCAGAGAGTCAAGGGCCTTGAAGTTACTCCCCCTTACACTGCTCTGCTTAGATTACTCTTATCCTAGCAGTCAGAAAGCAACTCTAAGGGAACACGTGTCTCCTTAAAATTGAATCCTTTCCCAAGGATATGGAGAGCTCACAAAGGTTTTCACAGCCTTGTACTTTGACAATAAAAGACAAGATATGTTGTACCACAACAAATCACAGCAGTAATATCAAAAGCAAATGCTCAGGTCAACAGCAAATGTTGCATAATTAAATTCTTATGTTTATTCAACCCACATTTCAAAAGGTCAGAATTTTCTGTCCTGACTGAAATTTGCCAGCAACCTCTATTTGGATTTACATCACCAGAACTAAGCACAGGCTCCTAAATGGAACTAAGGAGGGTTGCAGAAAGCTTTGGGGAAGATTAGGCAAAATATGAGGATGGTTTTGAATTCAAATCCTCTCTGCATTTCCACGTAGGTTAGCCTGTTGGTAACGCTCAGTGTCACACTGTTGCCTCAAGTGACAAGTCACACTCCTCTCTCAGGCCAATTTAAAACCAAAGGAAACCATAATCACTGAAACGCTATTTGCAGTGGGAAATTAATAAACCCCTGGTGTGTCTGCAAGCCTGGTTTTTCAGCCAAGACACTTTGCCACATTTTCCTATTCTGTATAATAGGGATAACCCTATAGACCAGCTCTGCAAAGATCTGCTGGTGAAACAACTAAGCCACAGATGATTATTCCTGTTGTGACCAGGAGACTCGCACTCCTGCAGGGTGCTGGGCCACATTTCCAAGTTGGCAGTGAAATATCTCATTTCACTCTCAATGCTGATAGCAGGAACTCTCTTTGCATTGAAAATCAACAAATAACTCAAAAGATTAAAAAAAATAAATAGGAATGCAATAAAGAAGCAGGATTCAGAACAATGCTGTGGGCAAAGCCTTGGTTAATGGCAGCATGAGGGCAAACTGTTGGTCTAGCTGCGTGATGAAAAATACTGGGCTAACAATAGCGTGCACAAGAGAAACAGAAAATAGTACAACAGATGGTGATATGCGATCTGAAGGCAGGGATATCCCATCCTTTTGGAGATGCTGTGTGGGTGAGTGACAGGCAAGAACTAGAGAGTACTTGCGTTGCCAGGAAGAGCATTCCCAGAGAGATTCCTGCAATTTGATAGCAGGTGTGCAGTCATACATATGGTCCCAGATGGGACTGTCTACCCCTGAAGAATTTGCATCTTTAGGAATCACTATCATTTAGGGTTTTTTCTTTTTCTTTATGGATTACACAAAGCCACAAAAGTGCTCTACTTCCCTTGACTGACTTCAGTAATTAAGAAGGTGTCCTTTGGCATGAAGCCTGACATTCCAACCAGTTTGAAAAGTGCAGCAGCATGCCCTCTCCTGCTAGGGTTTGATGCTGCTGGGTTAGTAGGCTCACACAGCTTGATACCACCAGCTCTGGGGTAAATCCTTGCTATTGCTTTATGCAACACTTTGCAGTAGCAAATATGCCTGCAGGTGTTTATTTGTAACTTCACAGATTGCCAAAGGGTCCTCTATATAGCAATACAGGTTACAGGGAATAGATAAGTAACTTCTCCAGAGCTCACATCTCATGGGGAAACTCTCAGCAGTTTGCATCCAGAGCAAGAACAGCCATTCCCAAATTATTTTGTTTTAAATGAGGGGGTGAAGGATAATTTACATAAAGCCAGCAAAGGCAGGCCAACAAACTATGCATACCAATATTTCTTTGTCTGCTCTTTGCAAATCCAGCTGCGGTTTCTTCCAGTGACCCAAATCCCACAGTTGTACAACTGCAGTGGCATCTGTTAATAAGAGCAACTGTTTATAGGTTAAGTGGATAGTATTGCAGGATGTTAATGCCAGCTGTGCAACAGGGAGCATCCTAGCTCAATTCAGGACATTTTGGATGCTTCCATCCATGTACTGCTTCTCTGTTTGAGGGACTCTGAAATGCAGCTAGTGCTACAGTCCAACTGGCATGTCTTTCTGTCCTCCTGTCCCTGTTCTATCTGACTGCAGTGGCTGAAATCATGTTCCTGGCTGCCTGGGAAGTTGAGTCATGAGCCTACAGACACTTCATTTCTCACAGGGTCAGGGCTGGCTGAGAAACCAGCCTCAGCTCCCTGCAGGAGATCAAGCACAGGCACTGCATTAGGCATCATTTGTATAGTGAAGCTAAAACCTAACTTCTTTTTCATTTCTGTTTGTACATATCATTACCCAGGAGTATTCAAGTGTTTCACTAGGAGTACTGTCTCAGTGAAGTGGCAGTCCTCACCACTGACCAAAGGTTTGCTTCTGGTCTACTAGTGATTGACTAGCAGAGTCCCTGCTGTTGCCCTAGCAGTTTCTATCAGAGTTGATTTTACTATCATTTCAGCAGTGTCAGATGTCTTTATTTAAAATAATATAATGGTAATACACATGCAATAGGACAGAACTAAACCCATGGGAATTATACGATTCCTCCTGTTTGCTTGCCCTGAAGCATCAAGCCCACAATGTTCCCAATTTGCCTATATCAGAGATATGTAACATTGGTTTATTCCTGTGGGAACACAGGGCTCCAGTTTTACTCCTGCTTCAGAGGTTAAAAAAAAAAGAAAAAAAATATAAATAATCTATTACATTGTAATGAAACATTATTAAGCATTTTCAGGGACCTGCAGAGTGTGACCCAGGTCATAACCAGCACATGGTTTCACCTGAAAGACCTTTCAACATATATTTTAATACACAGCCTTGAGCCCTCATCAGCCTTCAGCAGAGGAGCTGCACTGGGAGCCTGCACCACTGGTGCTGTTATTTGAAGAACGTGTTCTTTCAGCAGTTTTTCTGGCTGAGCTATTTTTAGCTTGAATGTATTCCCCAAACCAGATCTTTGCCCAGCCACAAGGCAAAGTGGAAGCAAAAGCAAGTAGTAGAGCTGCTCACGCTGACACCGCTATCAAAAGAGCATGTCTTTGGTTGAATAATTGATTGTACTTTTGTCACGCTAATGACTAAATATTGTAATTCTCCTACAAACAGGATAGATCCACTATGTAACAGTTCTGTTAAACCACAGAGTGGGGGAGCAGGTGGAAGGGAGAGCAGAAAGGTCCTGTTCTGAAGTAAGCATTTACACCCTAATATAGACAGATTAGTTCTCGTATATGAACTAATAGCTCAACTGAAAGTGGAAACCCTTATCTTATGTCAGTCCTGGAATACACCACAACATCCTCCAAGAGCCCTTAACTGCATTTTGAGAGAGGTATGAAAGCAAAAGCCTCCTGAAAGTGATGGAAGGATGCTCAGTATCTTCACTGAGATTTGCAGCAGGCCTTTGAACAGAGAGGCAGGCTCTGCTCTCCAGCTGCGTCTGGCCTTTCTTCCTCACACATGGAGAAAACTATGAAACCAAAGGTCAAATGCAGCAGGGCTTTCACAGGTGGTGAAAACAGTGATTATTGTAAACCCTTCTCCATCTGAACCCTCTCACATAATTAGATCCTAGCTCTGTTGGTGTATTTCAGCCCACACAGTGATTATCACCAAGTAACACTCTGCAATAGCAAGCCTGTCACAAGGATGTAGGTCATTCATGGACAGTGGGCTATGATACAAGGGTCACCCTGGGCAAGCATGTAGTATTTATTCCAGCTGAAATCTGAACTCCTCATTGCAGGGCTTAAATCACAGAAATTATAATGATGGACAACTGTAATTGCCTGGAAAATGAGTGACAACATAATGAACTGAAACTCTTGCTGATTTCCAGCCCTGAAAATCCAGCCAGAACTAAAGGCCAAACAAATGAGTAAGATATGCAATTAAGGCAACATACACAGCCTCTGCCTTTGTCCAGCATCTTTTACTGGACACCCAAAGGCAGTTTTCTTAACTGGATGCAAGAAATAGACTATGGAGGAACATAGACACAAATATTGGGCAATGAAAGTAAAAGTTTTTGCATGCAACTCAAAATCTATCATACTATCTCCCCTTTGTCATATTGCTCTATCAAAGAATGGCAGCAACTACTCTTTCCCTGTTACGGGAAATGCTGGCACATCAGTCAGATACCACTTTTTACATGCCCCAGAATTACCTTGGGGTAAAACAAGTTTGTGTCTCAGTGTCTGCCTTCTAATTTTGTACAGACTGTAAAAGCCAAGTCCCTCCTACCAAGAATTTACTACTACCCATAATTGTACATTGCCAGCAGTACTGCACTGCCATAGTGCAGCACGGGGGTGACTCAAAGCCCTGGCACAGGTTCTCGTCACAGCTACTTATAGGAAGGATGAAAATAAACTTCTTGTTGAATTGAACATGATGTTCTGGTAATAGAGATGCCAATTTAAGAGGCAGAGCCTTTGCCTCCTGACAGACAGCAGACACAAGCTGGTTTATGAAAAGCAAGCACAAGGCACTCCCATTTCTCCTCCCTTTGCCTGGACTGGAGCTCTCTTGTGAAAGGAATCCTCCCCACCCCCTTCCCAACTCTAAGGGCAAAACTAGCTGTCACAAGAGGTAATCAATGCAATTGCTGCTGGCTACAGCTCATTTACTGAAAGCTGGATTGATTGCTCACTTGCCAGTCCAGAGTCCACAGGCACATGCACGTGTTCAAGTCTACCCAGTCCATCCCTCCCTTCACAGAAGATTATCAGAATCACATGGCTCTAACTAAGTAAAAGCAGAAACAGGATTCCAAAGTATGTCTTTTGGCTTCAGCTACAAATCCATAAGAAAACCAGTTTTATGACAATCATAAAAGAAGAGATTCAGAGCAGCCCTGTGGAGAAGGACTTGGAGGTGTTGGTCAATGAGAAAATGAACATGAGCCAGCAGTGTGTGCTCGCAGACCAGAAAATCAACCACATCCTGGGCTGCATCCAAAGGACCGTGCCCAGCAGGTCCAAGGAGGTGATTCTGCCCCTCTACTCTGCTCTCATGAGACCTCACCTGGAGCATTGTGTGCAGTTCTGATGTCCTCAACATAAAAAGGACATGGAGCTGTTGAACAAGTCCAGAGGAGGCCATGAGGATGATCAGGGGACTGGAGCATCTCCAATATGGAGACAGGCTGGGAAAATTGGGGCTGTTCAGCCTGGAGAAGAGAAGGCTGCATGGAGACCTCATAGCAGCCTTCCAGTATCTGAAGGGGGCCTATAAGGATGCTGGGGAGGGGCTCTTCATTAGCGACTGTAGTGACAGGACAGGGGGTAATGGGTTAAAACTTAAACAGGGGGGGTTTAGACTGGATATAAGCAAGAAGTTCTTTACTGTAAGGGTGGTGAGGCACTGGAATGGGTTGCCTAGGGAAGTTGTGAATGCTCTATCCCTGGCAGTGTTCAAGGCCAGGTTGGACACAGCCTTGGGTGGCATGGTTTAGTGTGAGGTGTCCCTGCCTATTGCAGGGGGTTTGGAACTAGATGGTCTTAAGGTCCTTTTCAATCCTAACTATTCTATAGATACACACACTGTGCAACCGAATCCATGCAATATTTGGGAAAAAAAAGAACATATTTTGGGGACAGATAAAAAAATCCCATGAACCAAGAACATGAACTTTTCTGCACTGGATTCTGCTGAACACTAGCTAGAGTCTGTCAGGCAGGTGAGACTGCAGGCTTGTAAGAGGAGCTTGAAAGGAAGGAGTGACTGAGGTGTGGGAAGTCAGCCTAGCCCCAGATGCATATAGGTGGGCTGTTCCAAATTTGTGTCTCATCAGCTGCTCTGTGCCCATACCTGCAAGCGCACAGCCTGCTGTGGCTTTGCTGAGATACGGTTCCCATGACAGACAAAGCAGACACTGCTAAGGTGAATTATGAGGACAGAGAACTTGGCAGCATCTCAGCTTGCAGGACATATTGATGCATTGACTGTCTGATAGCAGACCCTGGGATCCTTGTGACATGCAAATCCTCGGACTGCTGAGGGCTCAGAGTCACCTGTAACAGTCTAGCGCTGCCAACCTTGGTGGTCCACAATATTAATTCCCTCAAAAGTGAAGGAGACAATCTGGCTGCGTGAAGTAAATATTGATCCATTGATCAGGAGTCACAGGCACATGTGACTGTCCCTGGGCTCATCAGCATGTGCCCTTGCTACAGAGGGATGAGCAATTAGTGGTTTCCTCCCTGAAGCTGACTCTGGCATGTGTACTTGTGCAGGTGTCAAACATGTTAGCAGGACCTCAAACCAGGCCCTCCCGGCAGAGGGCTGCAGCTCGCTCCACCAGACCAGCCAGCAGAAACCTCTTCACCCATGAGGCTGGTAGGGGCAGCACTTATTATTCCCCGGGAAGCCTGTTTTGCTACAGTTATACACCATGTGTGCACACCAAGGGAAACCGCCAGACACGCATAGATTTATTGCCCCTCTCAGAGCCAGCATGGAGCCCTTCTGCATACCCATGTGCGCATTGCATGGAGAAAATAACCTGGAGGCCATGTGCAGACTGTCAGCACCTGAAGTTCCCTGAGACCAAGAGTGCACATGGCCATACCTGCAGGGTGTTCTTGGGGTGAACCACAGGTGACTGAGCTACCCTGCAGCAACCTGTGCCTCTAACCCTTAGAGTAACACTGCAGAGGACACAGGAGCCTGCAAAGCCTTTGGCTTCTGAGAGATGGCAGCATATAAATTTATCCAGTTGTCTTTCTGAACCTAAATTACTGGGGAAAACATTCTATATGTAATCTGAAAATACCCCCAGAACACTCCCTGAACTGCAAACAGCTGAAGAACACAGCGTGCTTGAAGATTTTTGCTTGCTTTGCACAGAACAACATTAACACAACACCTTATTTTTCTGAACTTAAAAATAGCTGTCCCTGTAGTTTTGTATCATCCCCATCAACATATGGCTACTGCTTTAGCATTGTGAGAAAACATTCAGGCTTTGGTCTCTATGCAATCTTGGAGCATCACTGACACATGTACAGCAAACTCCCTCTGAACAGTACCAAATGCTATTTACAGGGGAGCCACACCAGTGCCTCAATTTCTGCTTGGTTACCCTGAGTCCCTCTCCCTGGGCTGAGGTGCTGCCAGTCCTGCTCCACTTACTTCTGCTGTTGGCATCTCTTGGTTTAAGCTAATGGGGAAGTAAATTCCTGGAGCGGATACACTTAACATGAGACCCTGGCGATATCAATCACAGTCCATGCATTTACACCACAGGGAATAGACAGAGGTGGGACTTGCCTTTAAGTTACTTCAAAGTTTTCAAGAAAGATTCAAGACCCTTGCAGAAATGGCTGTCCTTGCAGAGGTGCTCAGAAGAAACACTCCTATCTCAGCAGATAGTACAAAAATACCCAAACCTAGATTTTCATATCACCCAAGAACACAACAGCATTAATCGGATGTTTTTCTCAAAGCAAGAAATAGATACCAAAAATTAATGTCAACTAAAAAGAAACCATTGCTATAACACAACAGAAGTTGTGCACTATGTTAGTCCTCCCAGCTGAGCTTACAGTCACTTTTCTGAGGTAAGTCCCATACTGGACTGATCCTCTAGATGAAAAAGAGCAATAGAAATGGAAAGCACAGGACTCACCTGTCCACGTCCACGCAGTGCAGGAGCCTCATGCCCACCTCAGACCTTCAGGCAGGCAGGCAGGGAAGCCGCAGGTGGAGCCCCACCACTACCCACCTTCAGGTGCAGGAGCTTTGTGAACCCACAGGAAAGGAGCCAGGACTCTGCTTCTAAATGGCCTGCAGCTCTGAAACACAGAATCCTCTCTGTGTGAAGCTTGTGGAGATCACCCACAGTCCACGGAGGGCTCATGTTCTAGCCTTCATAAAGGCTCCTTCACGCCAGGTGCCTGGTTCATCCTCTGGGATCATGCACCAACTCTCCCGCTGTGATGCAATCTGCTGATAATCACTATTCAGCTGGAGTTTGTTTCCTTTAAACACAGGAGAGTTGAGCATCCCCTCCCTAGAGCCTTAGTGTCTCAGTCCCTGCTTCTCAGCTTGTGTTCCCCAACAAGAGCGTGAGGAGAGCAGCCGCCATTTCCCCGGGCCGCACTTCATGAGGCCATGGCGCTGCCTCTCTGCAGGGCCGGATGGCTGCCTCCTGAGGGAACACACTGAGCTCAATGCACATGGGGTGCTCTCTGGTTCTGTTAGAGGTACGAGTTCGTGTTTAACAGCTTCAGAGAATAAACATCCAAAACAGAGATGCAGGAGAGCATGCAGAGCTCCATGGTGCCCAGAAAACAGCTCGTCTAAGCAGAAGCAGGAAGTCACCTCTAACAGCCTCTTACTCACAAGTTCCCTTCAGGAGGCACAGGTGTTTTTGACAGGGCCGCTTTCCCTTGTGCTGTGCTCAGCCACTGACCTGACCTGAGCCCTCAGAAACGGGTCTGTCTTTGTCTTGCTCTGAGCCCGCCTGCAGGCGTCCTGAGGGAAGCTGATGGTGGCAAGGGGGACTGCAAGTCCCCTTCTGAGGAAGCTGAGGGCTGCTGAGTCCCCCGTGGGGGATGAAGCAGCTTCCTCCATCCACCCAAAGCAGCTCGGGCAGGATAGGCTCTGCTCCGGCACTGAACACTCAGCAGCAAGCAGTTTCTTGCCGTGAGGAACAGTCAGGTGAGGCAGGACGCTCTGCTAGCGGGCCCGCTGCTCTCCGGTTGTGCAAGAGACCCTCCTGCAAAAGGGCCTCTCATGTCCTGATTTACTTATCAGGGATGTGCCCCCCTCCCCGGCCCTTTCCGCTCACTGCTTCTTCCCCTCACTACCACCAGTAGCCATCAGTGGAGGCTGCTGGAGTCCTTCATCAGCCTGTGCCATTTCCCCTTTGCCCAGAGCCCAGCCACCATGCAGCACAGCTCTCACAGCAGAGAAAGCCAAACAAAGGGGGTTCTGAACACAGAGAAGCTTCTTGTGAACAGAAACGCCTTGGTAGCAACAGCATCAGTGTTGCCACTTCCTGTTGCTTGATCCTGACTCACTGGATGTGATGCTTTCATTCTGTTCCCAGCCTCCTGAAATTGTGTTACAAATTTGTTTTGAAGAAACTCCACATCTGGTTTCACGATTATGACAAAAAGCTTGGAAGCGTGGTCCCTATCTCTGAAAATCTTAGGAAAAAAACCCCAATGCCCTCTGTGTGTATTCATATGCCTGTATCTGTATTTCCCTTCTGTTGTGGGTAACGCTGAGGATGTACACATCTGTATACACTGTCTCTGGGCACCTACCATGTATTTACCAAAGCCAGAAGGGAAACAAGGTTTTAAACAATTAACCATCATACATATTATAGCTATGTATATACACAAAGAGCATTCATATACATAGGCATTCTCATACTGCGTTAATCACTTCTTATAGGCTTTTAATCCCCCAGTTTTAAAGGGGCCTCTGAAGTCTAATGTACAGATTCTTGGAGAATCTATAAATCTCACATGGAAGGGCTGTAATTAAGAATGGTTTGAGAGAGAGACATGTGAGCAGCAAGTCGGGTGGACCTTTCATTTGCAGATAAGTTCTCCCAGTAAGTCATTCTTCTCTGATTTATATTATAAAATGCATGTTAATCTCTTTCAAAGAAAACCTAGAGAGACGTGTATCATTTCTGAGGCATAAAGGGGAATGAGTGAAGGAGGAGTCCAAGGGTAACAGGAATTGAAAATATGTGTTTAAAACCTTCAGTATAGCATTTTAGCATCATTCCTGTTTCACTTTGGATTATTGCAAAATCCACTGCTGGAGTATCCGACTCATTAGTCCGAAGAGAAACCCAGAGACCAGGAGAAAACCTTTAAGTGATCCAAAATGTTAGGTAGGAAGAACGAGAGTTAGGCTGTGGGTGTTTCTAAGCACAAGAGCTCATCATGTAAGTTTTCTGTTGGTGTGAATCTGGTATAGCAGTTGTGATGCTTTTCTGTTGCCAAAGCTGAAAGCTTTCCCAGGGAACTCAGGGAACTTGATTAAAAAAGGGTAAGGAATTGCATTTATAATTTGGGCTGTTGGTCTGATAATAAAGACAGTTATTTTGAATGAATATATGTGGTAAGGCTTACAGAACAAGGAGAAATTAGAATCAGGTACTTTTATGTTTTTTTTACAGTCTAATAACAGTGTCTCCATGTAGGTAAAATGTAGATCTTGTTATAGCATTACCTTATAATCATTCCTTTATTTCCTATACTCAGTAGAAGGATGACCACTGCAGCAGGGGTTTGCAGCGTGGTCCCTGCTCTGAGTATTTCTTTGTAACTCCATCTCTGGCTTGGCAACATCTGCTGGAGGCGAGACAATGAGAATCCTTAACGTTGCCAAGATGCGGGCCAGAAAGCATCATAAACTCTTTCCGATCTGCTTGCTGGATTATTACATGAAAGATGGCAAATGCAGCATGTGTGTGTGTGTGTTTGCCAAAGGGAGGGGTTCAATTACCTGAGATTCTCTGCAGATATTAGCAGTGTCTCATGGGGAAGTCTCATTTAGTATGCAGAATAAAACCGCCGTGGCACTGGTCATATGATTTGAAGACTCAATCCTGAAGCAGCACTACTGAAAAGGGGAGGTGAAACTGCATAAGACATTCAGTTCAGACAGCATGAGGCTGTGAGCAGCACACGAATTTTTATTCAGCAGGCAAGAGAGCTGCTGGATTGGTCTGTTAGATGTGTACTCAGGAAACCACAGGAAAGCTTTATTCTGGCAAGTCTGCATTTTGTCAGGATGCACCACTGGTATTACTAGAAAAAAAGAAGCCTGCTGCTACCTGAGATTAAAAGGGAGAGGCAGCGATAGCTACAGAAGATCACTGTGAAACTCATTTGATAACCACCTTAAATACCTTCTCAAGAGTGAATTTCACTGGTTCCAACTGACTGTCTGGAAAGTATAGTGAAAAGGATGCACATTCTGAGGAAGCGCTTCACTGACAGCAGAGCAAACTAGAGGAGAACTTCTACCTGCATTGCTGACATTTGGGAAAATAACACAAGAAAGCATTCTTGTGCCAGGATTCTTGTGCCTTTTTTTTCCTTCCTGAGTACTGGAGAGGGATTTTGTAGTCCCCTCCCTGAGGAAAACACTAACCAGAACTCAGAATACTGCAGACTTTCCAAAGGACAGGCATGGTACAAAATGTGATTTTGGTGTTTTTCCGCAGGCGACTCAGCCAAAGACCTGCTGTTGAGGAGCTAGAAAGAAGAAATATACTTAAACGTGAGTATTATCTTCTTCCCTAAAATATTTTCTATGTGTTTGCTGGAGCCAGTGCCTGCATTTCTAGAACATAGTATTTTTAAATAGACAAATGAATTGACTAGGACTACTTTCTGTACCTGAAAGTTTCAGTTTTTCACATGTCCTGGGTTTCAAATAGTGCAGGATTCAGAATTTACAACTTGATAAAGGCATGCAATTTAGTACAGAAAAGAGCGACTGGTTCAAATGTAGCCTTTCAAGCCATTTTCATTCTGATTACAATGTTAGGGATGTCTAAGAGGGGAATACAATCCTAGTGTCACACAGCGCGAAGGGAATTGGACTGACATTTTTCAAGACATGGACGGTTATGGCAAACTGTACAGTGAATACCCCCAAGGCTGAAGTGAATATGGAAAGTATTCCTGTAGAGGTGCAATTCTCCTAACAAGTACATTTGTTCATATGAGAGCTTCCTGAAGACAACTCATTCTGAGATATTAGTAGAGGGACAGTTCCAGGCCTGTACAGATACTGCCACAGGGGAGTGTTCTCTACATCTCCCAAATAAACACAAGGCAGAAATGTGCATCTCTTCCTAAAGATCTGTGTTCTGGCTTGGGGATCAAACAAGTGGTGAACATCATCCCTTTCCTCATAAGTGGTGGGAATCATGTAAGGAGGAGGTGAGGGAGAGCTTTGGAATTGTCTGTGTTATGGGTCTCAGACAAGAGGAAGGGGGAGACCATCTTGCTTCTGTTATTTTCATGGTCTATTTAGCGTTGAAAGATGAAACCCAGAATAATGTAAATAGTTTGTTTCTCATTAAAAAGCATAAAACATGAACCCACATACGTTTGCCTTACAAGCAGTATTGCCTCTGCTATTTGATTCATGTTTCATGTGATTGCAATTCACTAGGAAAAAAGTCATCTAGATTTTTTCACCTAAAATTTAGTATCTCAGAACTTTCTTGGTAGTTCATAGTAAAAGCCTTATGCTCTTGCCACTGAAGTTATTGGAGATTTCATTTCAGTTTTAACACAAAGGAGCTCCACAGTGTACTTATTGTAATTTTCAGCACTGTTCCAATGCATATGATGCACATGGTAAAATTAGATGTCTCACATGTGCATAGATAGATGGGAGAAAGGATAGATGCTTTGCAAATGTGAACGGAACTTGGCCTAGCTTCATCTGTCATCTACCACAAGAGACAAGAAACAACAGTAACCCAAGATCTCTGAAATCCTGTTTCTTTGGGCTTTTTCCTGGCTAAGGAAGAGCTGATCTCCACTGAAAAATCTGGTCATGTCTGTTTACTTTTTGAAGTGTGCTGGTTACATCCTTAATCTGGGTTACACTGACCAGCTTTAATAATAAAAAAAGTTTGAATACATTCATGTAATGAGCTTAGGGAGAGATAAAGCAGAAAGAAGATAAAGCAGAATTAAAGATATTTCCTGAATGCCAGCTAAACATGCTGGTTTACATTTGTATCTCATTTAAAGAGCTCCCAGCATGGAGCACATTCACTGACTTCAGTCCAGGCTCAGGCTTTGCACAGGTTCAGCTGAGATCAGAAACACTTGTATTTTATTTAGCCCTTCCACTATATAAAAAGCTAAGTATCTTGTAAAGAGCTACAGCTATCACTTATTTATGTCAGCTGTCATCTTAAAAGGCTGGACAGATGCAACAACTCTAGTCTCAGTTTTGAGTGAATTTAGAAATTAATAGTTTCCTTTTATTGCAGGTAGGGTAGAAATGCCCTTCAGTTAAATCACTGCAACCTCCTCCAGGTCGTAAAAGTTTGTACACTTGTGTTCTTAGTTTCCTAACATCTTTGATGTTTCCCATGCATACTGCTAACAGAAGCAATGCTAGACCAAAGCTGTTGTAAGGACTAATAATTCATATCTGAACAACTCCGTCAAATAACAAGCACATTGCAAGTGCCGGAGTGCAATTACTGTGTTATTCTAAAACAAATCTTGGGAAGATTAAAAGAAGTGACTTCTTATATCCCTTAGGAAGATGTTTTGCAGATAAAAGTAATACTTAAAAAGCAAACTTAAAGCCAATGCTTTCCTACAATGTTGTGGATTGTCTAAGTCCTTTAACTACCCCTGGTTTACCACAAACATGAAAAGCACATGAACTACCATAGCCCAGGGAGTCACACGTGTTAATCCTGCATTCATCAGAAAGCTGGTGTTCACATGGGAAAAGACAGCATCTTGTAACTCACACTGTACAGTCCCTGGTTCCTTCTTAACAGCAGCAACTAGTTTAGGGCCATGAACAGCCAAGAGCTCCCTGGGTAACTCAGAAAGAAGCAAGATGAGTTACAGCACTGCACACGATACTTCGTGACTGGGAGCATCTCTCCACCAAGATTTACGAAACCAGCTCTCCGAACACAGGCAGAATGATACTGATGGGAAAAACCTCTCTGTTTTGCCTCTGTAATAACACCCAAATTTTATAATGCCCTTGCTAGTATTTCCTATCAAATTTGGGGTTATTTTTTTCTAAAAGAACTATTTTTTTATTATTGCTTCATGGAGCTGGGTATAAACACTGCACCTGGGTGCATCTCTCATCGAATTAGGTCACTAAAGCATGTTTACTGTATTTGGAAAAGCATTTTTTACCAGAAATGTGTCCTTGTGGGTTTGCTTTAGGAATTCTCTTAGTGCATATTACAGTCATACTTTAAAAAGTGCCTACACCACAGAAAGATCTCTGAATAAAATATACAGATAAGGCTATCTGTTTTAAAAGGGGTGAATTAAACCTGAATGAAGCATATTAGTAATTTCTTGCATCACAGAATACACTACTTTTTAAAGCCTGTTCTCTTTTTAAACATTCCACACTTCAACAGCTGCTCATCCCTGACAAAGCACTCATTTTAGCTATCCTATTCTCTTTTACATTTGTGTACCTTGCCACCAATTTGTAATACAGCACATTATAGAATTTTAGATTCATCTGATTTACATTTCTACTACAGCCAGTTGTAGCTATGTACTGCTGTGTTATTTTAAACAGATACTTACAATTGCACTTCAGTGTAATCTAATGAGCCTAAAAATAAGGCAAAAAAAATCCTTCATTACTAAAAATATCATTTTGGAAACTCATCTGCCGTTCTAGTGTTTTTTCAAGGCCTATTAAAAATCACGTGTGTGCTTTAACACTGGAAATATCTCATGCAGTGGTGTATATATCTACATAGTCACAGTCATATCTAGAGAATCCCACAATGGCTACATTTTCCTCTAGGTCTTCAGCTTTTTTCAGGTCACAGACGCACACCTTAATTTAGTAACAGATAGTACTAGAAATAGAGATGCCATTAAGTCGTTTCCTAAGGCAAAGGATATATGTCACACAGTGTTACAGCACTCTGGTCTATTTTTAGACTCTGGGTGGAGGAGTTATCACGGCCTGAATGTTAATAGGCACAACACACAAAGGCAGCCTGCCTTAGGTTAGAGTGGAACGATGCTACGAAAGCAAACCCCATGAGGAAAAAGAGGCTCTAATGTCAGTAGTATATCCCAAGTAGCAAAGAGAAAAAGCATGCAAGTGCGAGATAACTACTGTGACAGCGTGACCATCTAAAGGTGTCACCTCAGAATGAGGCAATACAGGAAAGAACACACTTTCCCTGGAGCTGCTGCAATAAATCTTTTCAGCATGTAACAGCAATGAGCAGCTCCAGCAATATGGAGATGGAAAAAACTGTAATTAACTATGAAATATTTTGATTTTCCTTTTAAAGTATATACAGCTGGAGAGTTGGTGTGGCTGCTGTTGTTTTATTAAATCTCACTGGAGCTGACTTTAGGAAAAGCTGATAGTGGCATCAGGACGTTGTCACTTCACAGGTTATTAGATATTCTGACAGAGAGCCAAACAGATGTACTGAACTAACAAAACACACAACTAAGAATCACCTACTAATATTTCTGTGCTTTCATTTTTATTGCCTGGAACTTTAGAAAATACCAACCTCCTCATGTGGAAAATCATCTCTCTTTTTTATATTCTTCACAGAACGGAATGATCAAACAGAACAGGAAGAAAGGAGAGAAATCAAACAGAGACTGACAAGAAAGGTAAGATCTTGCAATACCTTCCATTGTTTTTAGAAACTTATCAAAACTGATACAGCATCAACCAGCCATAGAGGTCATTATCACACAAAGCATCCTTTAACAGACATCCTCCTCAGCAGTGTCTGAGCATTGGGTAATACGAATTACAGAAGTAGTATGAGACTTAGTAGAATATTTACATATGAAGTTTAAGTCAGAAAAGGGATGTTTGCTTGCACACTGGGTATTTTGCAGCTATACTGCTGGGAAAAGACTACTTCACTTTCTGCAGCAATCAGAAGCAGAGCTGACTCCCTGCTGAGCACCAGGTGTGCTCCCACAATAGATTTCTCTTTGCATTTAAGGTATTCCCAGAATCAGAATTAGATCTGCTGTTCTGCTCATAGGAATCCCTACTGGACTGATAAGCTAAATATGCTGATAACTTGGAAAAGCCAAATCAAAATTCTTACACTGGGTCCAGTCCTGAAAACCTCACACAATCTGCTGCTGACTGTAGCAGAAAACCCCTACAGCGAGTGACGTTATACATAGACCATAATAAATTCATCACGATTCCTTTACATATTGTAAATACACTTTACCAAAATCTAGGGTAAAATATTTTCCTCTTTCGTCCATTATAAAACCACTGTGCTGTAGCCCACAACTCTATTTAAACCATTATTACTCTTTCAACAGTCCTCCGAAGGATTGAGTATTTCCCTGGAATTTCCAAGGGTTTGGACTTAGCACACTAAGCTAAGACAGGAAGCAGAAAACATTGCACATTTTGTTCAGATGTTTGTTATTAACACTGTTTTACAAAACTACTTAATACAGCTTAACCAGAGACCTACAGTTGATGAACTAAGAGACAGAAAGATCCTGATTCGATTCAGTGATTATGTGGAAGTGGCAAAAGCACAGGACTATGACAGGCGAGCAGATAAACCATGGACAAGACTATCAGCAGCAGATAAGGTACTGACATAATTAAAATGACATCTTCCTTTGCTATAACCAAGACCTATTAGTTCTGTCTTGAAAAAATCCTGTTCTGCTCTGCAAGTCTGCTATTTTATCACACTTATACTTCACAAAATTGTTAACTTTCCTCTATTTGCTATTCCTAGGCAGCAATTAGGAAAGAGCTAAATGAATACAAAAGTAATGAAATGGAGGTACACGCATCAAGCAAACATTTGACAAGGTCAGTTTTCCAGCTATTTATTTCCATTGCCTGCTAAACCCAGTCTGCTTGAGTCCCAAAGCTCTTATATGCTGGATGTGGGAGAAGGAAGCTTTGTTTTAAAATAAAAATGGAAATCTTTTTCTGCTCTGAACCTGGCTTCTCTATTTTAGTTTTGCTTTGATTAGCACATACTGAGAAGCCTGCAGAGCTTCTCCAGAACTTCACTCAGCTTGCATTCTTTGCACTGAAGATTCAAAAGCCATAACAAAACATTAAATGTACAAAATAAAGAAAAAAAAAAGGATTTTTTAAACAGACAAACAATACACTATAGAGAGGTTTTTCAATTAAATGTACTGGAGTCTGCAACCTCATTATCACAAACATTGCGACTTCCCTGCTAAGAGATATCAAATTCTACACACTGTAACAAGACATACATAATGGCTGGAAGTAGTAATTAGTTCCAGTGGGATTTGTTCTAATGGACTCAATATCCCTTGCATGCTGGTCCAGTTGCTACTGCAAGGATGGCAGCTCCCCCCCC